>JAJIBD010025128.1:0-18826 GCA_021461705.1 Cryptotis parvus
CACCAGGTGCGTTCCTGCGGCGGGCAGCCCCTGACTGACTCGGCTCCAGGAGAAAAGGCTCCAGCTTTGAGGAGGAGGGACTGAGCCCCACCCATCGGCGCCAGGACCTCCCTCTGATGCCATCCAGCCCGACGCCCAGCAAATCCCCCCGCTCTTCCCACCAGGTGTGTTCAGCGGCGGGCAGCCCCTGACCACTCGGCTCCAGGAGAAAAGGCTCCAGCTTTGAGGAGGGGACCGGGCCCCATCCCCAGCGTCGTAGGACCTCCCACTGTAAGACCTCCACCCCGACCCCTGACACCGGAACCACCCACAGACACCCCAAAATTCAAAACCCGCGGACCCTAGTGCGTCCGCACGAATTATATTCTATCTACCTGACATAACACTGAGCATTGTCCCCTACACTCTTTGCTATACGTCCCTAGCTGCAAAGTAATTCAGGCACCCACTAACTTCACTGACTAGTCACGCAGAACACTGATTTTTAACCTACGATAGTCGTTATGGTAAAGCAGCGCAAAAAGTCCTTCAAGCTCTGCAATTGAAATTATTAATACAGATGAGTCCAGCAATAACGATGAGCTATATAACCTCTCTAAAAGGAATTTCGTAATTAACTGTTAAAGATGTACAAGGAAATAAAAGAAACAATGGAATACAAAGTCAGTAAATTACAGGAGTAAATAAGAGTAGAATTGAGTAAATTTCAGACCAAAGTACAAGCAGAAATGACAGATATTAAAAATGAGGTAAGTGAACTGAAAACACAGGAGAAGGCCTCCAAAGCAGAGTAACAGCTACTGAAGAAAGAATTAGTGATCTTGAAGAGCGAGGTTCAGAGATTCTGTAGACAACACCATAAGATGGAAAAAAAGACTCACAATCAACGAACAGACTACCAGAGAAAATCGGGATGAAGACAAAAGGAACAACATACACATCATTGGGGTGCCAGAAGGGCAAGAAGAAAAGCCCTGATGAAGAAGAAACTGTCAAAACCATCATCGCTGACAAGTTTCCCTAACTGAAGAAAGCATGCGCCCAGATACAGGAGGTCCGAAGGATACCAGCTAAAAAAGAAACCCCAATAAGAATACTCCAAGACACACCCTTATTAAAATGACAAAAACGATAGACAGAGATAGAATACTGAAAGCAGCAAGATCAAAGAAGGAAATCACATGCAAGGGAGCATCCCTGAGATTTACAGCAGACTTCTCAGATGAAACACTCCAAGCCCGAAAACAATGGTGGGATATTGTGAAAAGACTCA
Source organism: Cryptotis parvus (assembly GCA_021461705.1). Classification (NCBI taxonomy): domain Eukaryota; kingdom Metazoa; phylum Chordata; class Mammalia; order Eulipotyphla; family Soricidae; genus Cryptotis; species Cryptotis parvus. Next base: position 1,274 of record JAJIBD010025128.1, read on the forward strand.
ATGAACTTCAGGCCTCACCAAGAATTCTTTACCCAGCTTGACTTACTTTCAGATCGCGAAGGAAAGATACACAACTTCATGGATAAACAACAACTCAGAAAATTCATAGACTCAAAACCAACTCTAAAAAGAAGGATTGAAGGGTCTATTGTAAAATAAGACAACCCAAAACCACAACAAGGTTAAACAGAAAGGTAGCACAAAATCCAATGACAATAATCTCTCTCAACGTCAATGGTCTAAATGCACCAATTAAGAGACACAGGGTGGCAAAATGGATTAAAAAACTGAATCCAACATTCTGCTGCCTACAAGAAACACATCTGAATAACCAGAGCAAACACAGACTCAAAGTCAAAGGCTGGAAGACCATTCTCCACAAACAACCCCCCAAAAAGGCCGAGCAATATAGATTTCAGGCTGAAAAGGTCAAAAGGGACAATGAAGGCCATTTCTTAATAATTAAGGGTATGTATACCAGGAAGAAATCACACTGCTAAACATATATGCGCCAAACGAGGGGCCAGCAAAATACTTAAAAACGATTATTAATAGACCTCAAAGAAGACATTAACAGTAGCACAATAATAGTCGGAGACTTCAACACTGCCTTATCGACTAGGGATAGATAGACGAGACTAAACTCACCAGGGAAATACTGGAGCTGAAGGAAGAAATGGAAGAAAGAGAGCTGGTTGATATATACAGGGCTTTTCATCCCAAAAAAAGCTGAATACACATTTTTTCCAGTGCACATGGAACATACTCCAAGATAGACCATATACTGAGCCACAAAGCATACCTCAACAAAATAAAAAAGATTGAAATTGTGTCGACTATCTTTTCAGATCACGATGCACTCAAAATAGTAGTGAACCATACACAGAAGCAGGGAGCTAAACCAAACACCTGGAAACTAAACAGCTCACTGCTGAACAACAAATGGGTCATAGAAGAAATCAAACAGGAAATCCAAAGATTCTTAGAAACAAATGACAATGAAGATACCAACTATCAGACCTTGTGGGACACACCAAAAGCTGTGTTAAGAGGAATGTTCATAGCTCTGTAAGCATTCATCAGGAAAGAAGAAAGGGCCCATATAAATAACCTGACCTCACAGCTGAAAATATTAGAAAAAGACCCACAAGGGAAGCCCAACCAAGGCAGAAGGAAGGAAATAGTGAAACTTAGGGAGGAAATCAACGAGCTGGAAACCAAAAAAACAATCCAAAAGATTAATGAAACCAAGAGCTGGTTTTTTTGAAAAATTAAACAAGATCGACAAGCCACTGGCAAGACTTGTAAGGACAGGGAAAGAGAGAACCCAAATAAACAGAATCAGAAATGAAAATGGTGACATCACAACAGAAAAAACAGAAATCCAAAACATCATCAGAGGTTATTTTGAGAACCTGTATGCCACAAAACATGAGAACCTAGAAGAAATGGATAAATTCCTGAAGTCCTATAACCTCCCACGATTGAAACAAGAAGACCTCCAATACCTAAATAAGCCTATCACCATCGGGGAAATTGAAACAGTAATTAAAAGTCTGCCCAAACACAAAAGCCCAGGTCCAGATGGGTTCACTGGCGAATTCTACCAAACCTTTAAGGAGGACCTACTGCCAGTCCTGTTCAAGCTCTTCCAGGAAATTGAAGAAACAGAAACACTCCCAAACAGCTTTTACAAGGCGCATATCACCCTGATACCCAAAGCAGGGAGAGACAATACAAAGAAGGAAAATTACAGACCAATCTCCTTGATGAACACAGATGCTAAGATCTTCAACAAAATACTAGCAAACAGAATCCAAAGACTCATCAAAAAGATCATACATCATGACCAAGTAGGATTCATCCCGGGAATGCAAGGATGGTTCAACATTCGCAAATCAATCAACATAATACATCACATCAATAAGCGAAAAAATAAAAACCATATGGTCCTATCGATAGATGCAGAAAAAGCATTTGACAAGATCCAGCACCCATTCATGATTAAAACCCTCCAGAAAATGGGAATTGAAGGAAGCTTCCTCAAGATAGTCAAAGCCATCTACCAAAAGCCCACAGCGAGTATCATTCTCATTGGGGGAAAAATTGAAAGCCTTCCCTTAAGATCAGGAACACGACAACGTTGCCCTCTCTCACCTCTTTTATTCAATATAGTACTGGAGGTACTCGCCATAGCAATCAGAGAAGAAAAAGGACATTAAGGGCACCCAGATAGGCAAGGAAGAAATCAAGCTATCATTATTTGCAGATGACATGATATTATACCTAGAGAACCCTAAACTCTCGACCCAAAAACTCTTAGAAACAATAGATATGTATAGTAGAGTGGCAGGGTACAAAATCAATACCCAAAAGTCTGTGGCTTTCCTATACACAAATAACGAAAGAGAAGAAAGGGATATTAAGAAATCGATTCCATTCACAATTGTGCCACAGAAAATCAAATACCTAGGAATCAGCTTAACCAAGTGTGTAAAGGACCTATACAAAGAGAACTACAAGACACTGCTTCAAGAAATAAAAGAGGACACAAGGAAATGGAAACACATTCCCTGCTCATGGATGGGGAGAATTAACATTGTCAAGATGGTAATACTCCCTAGAGCTTTGTACAGATAAAATGCGGTTCCTATAAGGATTCCCATGACATTCTTTAAAGAAATTGACCAAACACTCCTGAAATTTGTAGGGAATAATAAACCCCCACGGATAGCTAAAGCAATCCTTGGGAAGAAAAAGATGGGAGGCATCACCTTTCCCAACCTCAAACTGTACTACAAAGCAGCAGTAATTAAAACAGCGTGGTACTGGAATAAAAACAGACCTATGGACCTATGGAATAGAGTTGAGTATCCTGACACCCACCCTCAAAGATATGATCAGTTAATCTTGGTAAAGGTGCAAAGAGTCCAAAGTGGAGTAAGGAAAGCCTCTTCAACAAGTGGTGCTGGGAAAACTGGACAGCTACATGTAAAAAAAATGAATTTGGACCTGTGTCTAACACCTTGCACAAAAATCAGATCAAAATGGATTAAAGATCTCAATATCAGACCTGATTCCATAAAGTACGTTGAAGAAAATATAGGAAAATCGCTCCACGACATTGAAGCTAAAGACATCTTCAAAGGTGAAACACCATTAACAAAGCAACTAGAATAAAATATAAATATATGGGACTACATGAAACTGAAGAGCTTCTGCACCTCGAAAGAAACAGTGACCAAGATAAAAAGACAGTCCACAGAATGGGAAAGAATATTCACCCAATACCCATCTGATAAGGGGTTAATATCCAGGATATATCAGGCACTGGTACAGCTATATAAGAAAAAAACAGCCAACCCCATTAGAAAATGGGGAGAAGAGATGAACAGAAACTTTGACAAGGAAGAAATCCGAATGGCCAAAAGGCATATAAAAAAATGCTCATCATCACTAATCATCAGAGAGATGCAAATCAAAACAACAATGAGATATCACCTCACACCACAGAGAATGGCCCATATCCAAAAGGGTAAAAGCAACAAGTGCTGGCGTGGATGTGGGGAAAAAGGGACTCTCATACACTGTTGGTGGGAATGTCGACTTGTACAACCTTTCTGGAAAACAATATGGACATTCCTCCAAAGACTAGAAATTGAGCTCCCTTTTGACCCAGCCATACCGCTCCTGGGAATATACCCTGGAAAGCCAAAAACACACAGTGGAAACACAATCCGCACTTTTATTTTCATAGCAGCACTATTCACAATAGTCAGAACCTGGAAACAACCAGTATGCCCGAGAACTGATGACTGGATAAAGAAACTGTGGTACATCTACACAATGGAAGACTATGCAGCTGTCAGAAAAAATGAAGTTATGAAATTTGCCTATAAATGGATGGACATGGAAAGGATCATGTTGAGTGAAATTAGTCAGAAGGAAAGAGAGAGACATAGAATGACTGCATTTATTTGCATGACATAAATATACCAGGTGATCTTACCAAAAGTGGAAATTACCACAAGCACATGGGAGTCAGAGGTTTGGTTAGATAGAGAAGGGACCATGTGTGAATAAATGTCTAAAGGTCTGATACCAACATAGAACTGAGCATTAAATACAGACAAAAAAATGCAAATGATGGCTTCTAAGTGTACGTAGTGCAACCCACAATGTGTGGGAGAAGGAGGAGAGAGAGAGAGAGAGAGAGAGAGGAGATAAAGAACCTGCCATTTAGGCAGGATGTGGGGGGGGGGGGGGGGGGAATTGGGGGCATGGGTGGTGGTTGAGGGCACTGGTGGAGGGCGGGATTGCTGGAACACTGTGTAACCAAAACCCCCAAGCGTGAACAACGTTGTAATTGTATATCTCACGGTGGTATAATAAAATGTTTAAAAAAAATAGAAAGAGCTGATATTATCCTCCAATTCACGAAATTGAAAAAATGAATGAATGAATGGAGCTTTATTCTTTCAGGATCCATTTTTTCTTGTTGAAAAGTTTGCAATAGTTTTTGAAACAGTCCAGGATTTGCTTGTCTATCAAAGTAGAAGTAAAATACATGAGAGAGTAAAACACATACTCTTTACTAGAAACAAGTCTATGGAGTAAGCATAATACTCAAATTTAATAGCTAAAAGATTATCACTCAATTTTTATATTTGAATTATTTAAATTGTGTACATAAAATCTCATGAGAATCATACAACATTAATGTTTGTTTATTCAAACAGAAAAAATGGCAAGATTTGAACCAGATTTCATTAATCCAAAGATGATGGGATTAAATTTATGAAATAGATTCTAACAGAGGAGTTCCATAGAAGAAAGTTTCTGTAACTTATCTACACTATTATTAAACATTGTGTGAAAGTTTATTGTTGCAGGACTCCTCTAAGAGCCTCTGCATCTGCTCTGGATTGCCTCCTGCAGGTCACTTCGTAGATAGGGGGTAGTCTAAATGTGGCAGTTTATTTGACCATGTATTCTGTACTGGCTGGTATAAATATTCTCTCACACTACCACATCATCGTGGGACTAGCTAGATCTTACCAGCATATTTGCATGGCCACGTTGGATCTCTAAGTAATTATACCAGAGAGAAATGCTGTTTGCCTCCAAGCCAGCAAGCATGTCTCCCTGATAACTCAAAGACAACTAAAATACAAAACTACAGTGAAGTAGACGAGACTCTTGTGAAGGCTTGGAGAAATATTTAACTGGCATTAGTATTAGTCTTTGGTACAGAGACATGCCATCTCAGAAACCCCCCTTCTCTACCCTATAAAGGCATTTCCAGGCAGATCTTGGCTCAAAACATTAGCATATAATAGGGCCTAGGTGAGGTGCTGGGAGAAATTACCTAAGGGCATTTAACCCTTCCTGCTTCCGATAATAGTGGAATCTGAGTTTCAGGTGTATAAGACCATCCTGCTTCCTCTCTCTCTGTTTTTGGGCTGTCTCTTTGTGAGCTAGCACCATTCTTGGGAGTCTTGTCTTTGTCTCCTCTTTACAGCGCCTTTACATGTAGTGGCGGCCATCTTGGCCTACACGTGGCTTGGGTTCTAGCCGGATATCCTAAGCACCGGGTTTTTCATATTGCTGATTTGTATGCCTGAACCTGTGATAAGTAAAGCCTTTTAAAACTGCATCGGATTCCTGAGTCTTCATCCATTCCCTGCCAGCCTCCGTGGTAGAAGGGAACTCACTTCCCAGCACTGTTGGGGACCCTGGAGGCTTCTCCGACAGTTTATACTGAAAGTCTTTATAGTTTATTGCCCTATAAATGACATGACAATTGATTAATGCAAATATGCTTGTCTTTGTTTAGTTAGTGAAATAGAAGACATAGCATTAATGAATTAAGATAGTCATTTTAAGTTACTGAACTTATCTTTTCCAAATAAACACACTTGTATAATTATCCTACTTGCCACAGCTAACTAACATTTTTTTTGTTTGTTTTGTATTTTTTTGTCACACCCAGCAACTTTCAGGGGTTAATCATCAGAAATTACTCCTTGCCATGCTCGGCAGACCATACGGGATTCTGAGGATTGAACCCTGGTCAGTCACTTGCAAGACAAACTCTCTACCCACTGGACTCTTGCTCAGGCCCAGTTACCTAAATTTTTTGTACCAAATATGCACACTTCTAAAATTATCACTTTAATTAAGACATAAACATTTCTGAATCTCTAAAACATTTCTTTATTCTTTTATGCAGTTGAAGGACCCTGTCTTCTCACCTCAGGAAACATTCTTCTGCCCTCTGGCACTTATACTGACTAATTTAATTGATACAGAATTTTAAATTAATAGAAATATTTCTGTGTACTTTTTGATGTCTGAATCATTTTCCTTATAGAAATACTAAGAGATTCATTCACATTGTATATATCCAAAATTTCCTAATTTTACTTAGAGAGTGATATCTCATTTATGAATGTGTTTACTATAAAGAGCTGAAGGGTGTTGTAGAACACTGCTGCCCAGAGCCTCTGCATCTGGCCTGGAGTTGCCTCCTGCAGGTCACTTTGTAGATAGAAGGAGGAAAGTTTGAACTTGGTGGCTTATCTGACCATATATTCTATACTGGCTGGTATAAAAATTCTCTCATGCTCCCAAAATCTTTGTGGGATTAGCTAGATCTTACCAGTATATTTGCCTGACCATGTTAGATCTTTAAGTAATTAGACCAGAGAGAAATGCTGTTTGCCTCCAAGCAAGCAAGCATGACTCTCTGATAACTCTAGAAAATATACAGAACAACCATAAAGTAGAGATGAAACTTTTGTGAAGACTTGGAGAAATGTTTAACTTGGCTGTAGAATATTCTTTGGTACAGATGCATGCCTTTGTAGTCTGAGATACAGTTCCTCTCAGAAGCCCCTCCCCACTACAGGGTCACTTCCAGGGCAGATCTTGTCTTGGCAACATTAACATCTCAAAGAACCTAGGTGAGGTCCTGAGAGAAATTACCTGAGGAAATTTGACCCTGAGGCTTTCCATTGGAGGTGAGGTCTGGCTTGCAGGAATATAAAACGAGCCTGATTCTACTCTTGCTCTCTCCTTTTCCCCCTTTCTGCTGGTGCTGCTTCACTGTCTCCTCTCTACAGGGCCTTAATACATGGTGGCAGCCATCTTGGCCTACACATGGCCAAGGCCCAGCTGGGAACCCTAATTTTGGGATTTTTCCTATTGCTGATTTATATACCAGAACCTGTATTAAGTAAAGCATTTTGAAACTTTGCCAGATTCTTGTGGCTTTCTCGGTCTGCTGGCCGCTGATCCCCTGGGACAAAAAGGGGATCCCTTAGAATTTCTAAATTAATAGAAATATTTCTGTGTTCTTTTTAAAACTGATTCATTTTCCTTATAGAAATACTTTGAGATTCATTCATATTGTATATACCAAAATTTTCTAATTTTAATTTGAGAGTGATATCTTTTTATGAATGTGTTTACTATAAAGAGCTGAAGGGAGAAAGGCTGTTTTTGTTTTAGGGCTGTTATGAATATATTCATGGAACACTTTGTGGATCATTTTTTTTCCTCTTGAATTAAAGAAAACTTCAGTTTTTAATGTGGATTAAAACTATTTGGTAAAAGTATTATACACTTTTGATTACAAGTCTGGGCTACATATATATTACAATTATCTTAAAATGCAAATATTATAGAATTTTCACTGTCTTCCCATTCATCATCGATTTGCTCGAGTGGGCCCCAGTAACATCTCCATATGTCCTGTCTCATGCTAGTAGAGCCCAAGGCATCTGCCTGCTCCAGGAACATAAAGAGCCTCAATCCATTCCCGAATGAGGTCTATAATTGTTACTGGTATTTGGCATATATATCAAATACAACACGGGTAGCTTGCCAGGCTCTGCCATGCAGGTAGCATACTCTTGTAGGCATCTCTAAGTACAGCATTTATTGATGAACCATGAGGCCGCAGAGGCGGCGGCGTGAGCCGGGTGCTAATAGGCTGGTCTGCTGGGTGGAGGTCTGACGAGAGAGAAGTCGGATGTGGAAAATGGAGGCCCTCATGGAGTGGGGGGGGGTCGTCTGGCTTGTTGCGAGGCTCTGCTGGGATGGTGGGCCGGGGCTAGAACCCACCATCCCTCCCGGGGCGCCTCGTGAGTGGCTGGTCACAGGGAGAGCCAGTAGCAGCTCTGCCCTATGTCTGCGAGAATTTTAATTTAATAAAATATTCTTTATGGACTTGATTTTTTTCTCATTAAATGAATATTTAATTTTCCTCAATAATATATTACTCATCTTTGGAGGTGTTTGCTTTGTATACTTGTATGATTTTAATAGATTTATGTTTTATGTATAGCTTTGTGATATTTTGGAAGTTTTTATCTACTTTGAGGTGGCATAAGCATAAGTTGATTCTTTTCATAACATAATAGTTTCTCATCATTCCTTTTTATCTTGTCCATTTTGATCAGCTCTATGTCAATTTATTTCTAGGCCTATTTTTATTGATTAACTTTGCTTTCCTTGAATAAATACTAAACATTCTTGATTTTTTTTATGTTTTTATTGCTGTTGTAAAAAAATTAGAGGCTTACAACATATTTATTTTCTTATAGTTCTATAAACTAAGACATTTAACCTGGATATAATCAGACTAAAATGAAGTTATCAGCAGAACAACACTCATTCTGGGTATTACCCAAGGCAATATTATATCCTCTGTCTGCCAGTTTCTAGAGGTACTAACCGTCTCTCATGGTACCTTCCAGCATTAAAGTAAGTAATATCATCAGAATACCCATGGAACTATATTTCTTCTAGTCTTCTTGTTTCTAGCTTTCTAGTCTTTTTGTTTCTAGCTTTCTGTTTATAAAAGTTCCTGTGATTATAATAGAACAAATTATGCAATTCAGTATAGTCCGCCATTGTAAGGTCATTTGTACAGAAAATAAAAAGTCATACTCAAGCTTAAATCATTTTTGATGACATCGCAGATGGTGTAGCCATGCTCAGCCAAAACTTGTACTTTATGTGTTTCACTATCTCTATCAATGACAAGCTCTTGGACTCTTTCTTTTTCAAGTTTTTTACAAAGTTCCCAAAAGAGCAGAAGCTTCAAAACACTGAGCACTGTGTAATACAGTTTCTTGCTTTTACAGACCTATTCCAGGATGTTGGTGTTAGCATGGTGCTATCACTGGCCTTAGTGGTAGTTGCCAGGCCAATTATGGAGAGAAATTTGATGATGAGAAAAATCACATGAAATTTTTTTTGGATCCTGGCATCATGTCCATGGCAATTACTGGAACAATCACAAATAGTTTCCTGGTTTTTGTCTGCTCTTCTATTATTGAGTGGTTTGGATGGTAAACACAGTTTTGGCACAGAGAAAACTGGCATTGATATTGTGGAATCCATAGAGTTCATGGGTCTAGGAACAGCAAGACTAGCAATAGATGAAGATTTCTAACTGTGAATGAGTCTAATAAATACATTCTGTCTTTTAACCACAAGACCGTTATTTCTAGAGTTCAAGACAGAAATCCTTTACCTGCTTGGTGCTTAAAATAGCTTTTAATCTTTGTCTCTCTTCTCTCTGCAGGTTTTGGCTTCCGCACTTTCTTCTTCCCACTTGCAAGTCTAGGCCAGATTGCAGTTGTCCATGATTATGACATAAAAATAAATAGTAATTGTCAATCCAAAACAACTTTCCCACAAAATTATCATTATTAGGCATTATAATATGGGCAGTTTAAAAGCAATGATATTTTTTACTTATTACATACAACTATGTATGTATTAATGTATAGTTTGCCAATGCATCGAAAATCAGATGGGCTGGACATGTAATGTGATTTGGAGACGACCGCTGGACTAAAAGCAGTTACTGACTGGATCCCACTGGATGTCAAAAGATCACGTGGCCGCCCACCTAAAAGATGGTCAGACTTCTTTGTCAAGACCCTGAACCTACCGTTTGAGGCTCTTCATATTCCTGAAGCAAACAGATGCCTTTGGGCTACAGTGGCATGTGATAGGGTCAAATGGAAATATTACTGGTGCCCACTCGAGCAAATCGATGAATAATGGGATGTCAAGGGACATACATCTAATATACTTGTAATGGAGAATATTGAAGTAGTAGAATCCTCTAAACTTACTTTTTTTGCTTTCATTTTTGGGTCACACCCAATGGTACTCAAGGGTTACTCTAACTCAACACTTAGGAATTACTCCTGGTAGTGCTAATGGACCATATGGATGAATTAAATGGACCAGAGGTTGGCTGCATTCAAGGCAACATAATTGAGATTCTGTGCTTTGTAATGTTATTAATAATTGTTTCACTTACATATAATTCCATTACCAGAGTGTAAAATGTTTCCTATGTAGCTAAATTTGTCAATTTCTGTATAAAATCATGATTTTTGCTTTAACATTGTTTTACTGACAATAGCCTTTCAAGAGATGTGATTAGAATTTTAATTGTATTTTCTCTGAATAATTTATTTGCCTCTCAACATATATAACCAGAATTCAGTGTGTATATTTTGCATAGAATTTATCAATTAGTTGTTTAACATATAATTAAATAATGTCATCCTTTGAAATGTTATTCATTATATTTCAATGTCAGTTGTTGAACTTTTATTCCAAGTTAAGTTTGCTATATATATATATATATATATATATATATATATATATATATATTTTAATAAAATTGCAAGATGCACATGCTCTAGTTTTGGTTCTACAGTGAGATGGAACCATTTTATTACCAAGAAAATGCTTAATATCCTGATGACACTTGGTAGTTTTTTAAATTTTATTTGGGGGATGACCACACCTTATGGTACTCAGGCTTACTCCTGCCTCTATGCTTAGGGGTTACTTTGTTTTTTTTTTTAAATTTTTTATTATACCACCATGAGACATGAGACATACAATTACAAAGGTGTTCACAAGTGGTTCTTGTTAATACAGTATTCCAGCACCCATCCCTCCACCAGTGCCCCATTTCCACCACCAATGTACACCACCCCCTCCCACCAACCCCATGGCTACCTCAATAGCAGGTAGCCCTGTTTCCTCTCCCTTCTCTCTCTCTCTCTGTCTCTGCATCTCTCTCTCTCTTGTTTTAAACATTGTGGCTAGACCTGCAAATATTTAGAGTTTATCACTTAAGTCTCTTTGTGTATATTCAATGGTGAGTTTTAATCTGCCATTACCATTTCCCACATTTAGTAAAACACTGGTATCTATTTATATTCTATTAATGAATGCAGTCATTCTATATCTGTCCTTTTCCTTTTGACTAATTTTACTCAGCATGATAGTCTCCATGTCCATCCATTTGCAGGTAAATTTCATAATTTCATCTTTTCTGACAGCCGCATAGTATTCCATAGTGTAGATGAACCACAGATTATTAGCCAGTCCTCTGTTCTCGGCCATTTAGGTAGTTTCCAGATTCTAGGTATAGTGAATAGCGCAGAGATGAATAAAGAAGTACAGATAGTGATTCTGCTATGTGTTTTTCGGTCTCTCAGGTATGTTCCCAGGAGTGCTATTGCTGGATCAATGGGAGCTCAATATCTAGTTTTCGGAGGAATGCCCTTATTGTTTTCCAAAAAGGCTGGACCAGTCAGCACTCCCACCAACAGTGGATGAGAGTCCCTTTTTCCCCACATCCACTCCAGCACCGGTTGTTCTTGCTGTTTTGGATGTGTGCCAGTCTCTTTGGTGTGAGATGGTACCTCATTGTTGTTTTGATTTGCATCTCCCTAAGAAATGTAAATTTTTATTGCTGCTTATAGTGTAGATCTATGCCATCAGTAAATTAAACTCTATTTTCTCATCATTTCTTGAAATACACTTTCTCTTTCATCCTCCCAAAGCACCTTTATGTGAATTTTAAGCCCTTGCACTATGTTTTTACTTTGATAATTAATTTATGTTTATCTGTCATCAAATTCTAAATTTTTTGTTGTAAAGTTGAATGTAATATTCTGTCCATAGAGTAGTGTGTTTTATTCTCTGGGACCTTCTGCTTGCTGCTCTGCTACTCCAGGTGAGGCTGATTCTGACTGATATCATCACGCCTGTTCCAAACTGTACACAGAGATTGAAGAGAAGAAGGACCCCCTTCTTTGGGGTGGATCTCAGCAGCCTCCACACCCAAAATGCACCATATTAAAGGCCTATTCCACATCTTCCTGACCGTCTTGCTGCTACAGCTTCCCAGGTGAGGCTTACCTCTCTATTCCAAAGGACAGGCTGAGCTCAAAAGGGAGGTAGAGGCCATCCCTCCTGGATGGGTCCCAGCAGCCATCACATCCCACTCACATAATATTGAAATCCCTCACTTTAGCCCTGAAGTTTATGGCCGTCTACTTGGCCTTGCAACAGGTCTGCTTAACAAATTCCATTCTGTTCATCGTGACCCTTTTGTCAACTGTGAGGACAAGTAGACAAGACAGAGAGCAAATTCTAGCTTAATCCCTAAGCAATATCAAGGAAGGCTAACTACATGTCACCCCCAGCACAGCAGGAACACTATAAACCAAACCGCCTAGAAATCTACCAAGCTCAATGAGCAAAAACATCACCCCAGACTTAAAAGACACCAGTAAATCCTTACACTGTAATGATACCATGATGAGGATGCTCCAGACTTGAAAGAAATGTTGTCAACAAAGCAAAAGAAAAGTGAGAGCTAAAATTAAAAAAAAAACCACAGTCAGAAATGATAGAAATGAAGGAAATGAGTTATGATATTAAAAAAAGTCAGTAGCAGCTCTGAATAGCCAAATAACAGAAGCTAAGCAAAAGATGGAGGAAAGCCTTTTTGGAGAAGCAAGAATTCTCTCTTGAGCATGTTACTCTCTTGCTTTTTCTCCCTCCTTCCCTTACTCTGAACCTCCAAATGCAATCTTTTTGCTTCTAAAATATTTGAGGAGCTCCAAGATAGAAGGCAGAAGCCATTAGGAAACAGAAAATGGTGGGAAACAGTCAGAAGAAACTATGAGAAGAATTCAGGAGGAAAAATATAACAATTAGCAGAATCCATGAAGGCACTGTGATAATTAAAAATAGCTAATGGAATACTTGATAAGAATTTCCTACTGTTGAAGATTACAGGCACAGATCCAAGAGTCCAGAATGGTCCCAGTGAAAATAGGCCCAATCAGGAAAACTACAATACCTGTTGTACATAAAATGACAAAATCCAGAAACAGAGATAATGTTAAAACAGAAAGTTCAAAAGAGTAACATATTCAAAGGGAAGTCAGCAAGATATACATTAGACTATTGAATGAGACTCTTCAAGACAGAAGAATATGGGAAGACATTATTATGAAAAGTCAAAAACAAATGAACACCTCACCAAGAATACTCTGTCCAGATAAGTTATCATTCAGATTTGTAGGAATTATGTAGAACTTTATGAACAGGCAATAATATAAGTTCACAAACTTGAAACCAGATTTGCAAGACACAAAGAAAGAGCTTCTTTAATGGGCAGGAGAATATCCCCATTATGCAGCATTGAGGATGGTGCATTTGGTTTTCCTTTACTAGAATAAGAAAGTTTAAACACATGTTGTAGTTAATAATCACAAATTGACTCTTATTAATCCATTTTATCATAAGTCTATTTAACATTCTTTTGATTATTTTGACCAAGTAATATGGAATAAATTTGTTATGTGCCTGCTTGGGTTTTGCCCAACGGGGGAAAAAATGGAGCTTCATTTATTACAGAAAATATATGACGATCAACACAATAAGATCTAAGTAAAAAACATAAAATGCATTGTCATATACTTTAGATGCCAGGGTTGAAAATGTATTTATGTAAATGATTTATTTCATAAAACATGTAAATGAGGATCATAGTATTAAATGAGTGGAATTTATCTTTCTACATGGACTGGAATCATATAACTATCAATCACTAAAAATTAACTTTTATTGATTTATTTTATGATAATTCATTTGCCTTTTTTGTTGTTAGAGAAAGCAGTATGACATAAGTGTGTTATGTGAATGTCATGAGGGCAGGCTGGGGTTAGTACAGAACCTGGGGAAATTGGTGTATGAAACGGACATTGATGTTGGAAATGATGTTCAGTCATCGCATGCCTGAAATAATTTATTATGAACAACTTTACATATCAAGGCATCTTAGTAAAATGATTTAAAATGTCTAATAAATTATTTTCAATTATGAAAATAAAGTGTCTTCCTGCTTTTCTTTAAATATTAGTGTCTATCACAGCTTTGTATAGATTCATTTGATAACTAAGAAGAATCTGTTCTTCCTGTAACAGATGACTTTGTTTATCTTTAGTGATATTTTCATACATAGTCAATTTCATTGAATATTGAACATTGTGAATTTTGTTACTTGATATTCATCTCATTTATTTTATTCTTAATTTCACTATGGTCATCGCAAAATGTATTTGTAGCTCAGTTTGTTTTTATAAAAATTTCATTTTTATATTTTATTAAAGTCAGGATTAAACTGTAAAAAATAGTTTAATTATACTCATAAAATTTTCTCTAGTTCATTCACTGAAAAAGAATGCTGACTATGGTCAATTATTTGTCTTATTTTGTGTACAAGAATTCAAACCAATGTAAACTCCAGAACCTTTTGAAGTTTATAGTTCTTTGGTATTTCTTCTTTGCTTGGTAATTGTGTGTGACTTTAAACTATGTGTTTAGTTATTCAACCAATAACCAAAATAAACTTAATTTCTGATATTGTGTCTTTATAATTCCACTGTCTCATATTCTGAATTTTGGTATCTGGCTTCTGTCTTCAGTTAATGCACAGTGTTCAACTCTCAGTTTCCAATCTTCAGTAAATGTCACTTGTATCACTTGCCTTCCTGTTCATCGATTTGCTCAAGTAGGTGCCAGTAACATCTCCATTCATTGGGAATGAGGTCCATTATTGTTCCTGTTTTTGGCATACTGAAACACTACAGATAGCTTCCCAGGCTCTGCCATGGCTCTGGGTTCATCCCAGAGCCCCCATTACTTTCTCTCAGGAGGCCTCTCCTGCCACCTGCCACTTGAGGTGTTGTAGGTTGGCTGTGGTGCGTGGCTGTGTCGGCAGGTGGCAGAGAGGAGACAGTCTTGTCTACTCCCAGGGCTCTGACTTGTGGGCCCTGGATGGTTGATGGTCTGACATAAAAAAAAAGACTAGTAAATGTCTCGGGGGGGGGGGGGGGGGGGGGGCAGATGAATATGGACAATGGGCTAGTTTGATTAATTTTTCTTTTTTTTAAGTATTTTATTACACCACCGTGAGATATATAATTACAAAGATATACAATTAAAAAGTTCATATTTGGGTTTTGGTCAGTGTTCCAGCACCCATTGTACAATTAAACAATATCAAAGAGTGCTAGAGAGGTAGTACAGGAACTGCGGCACTTGTCTTGTCACAAAGCAATCTATGATGTCTTATATGGACCCTGAGCTCTACAAATGATTTCACCAGAGCATACAGCCAGAAATTTTTTTTGTCTTTGTAATGTGAGCCAGTCTCACTGGTGTGATGTGACATCTCATTGCTATTTTGGTTTTCATTTCCCTAATGATCAGTGATACAAAACATTGTGTCTTATACTTACCAGCCATCTATATGTTTTCATTGAGGAAGTGTTTGCTCATTTTTCTCCCGTTTTCGATGGGACTTTTGTTTCCTTTTTCAATTTTACCAGGGATGTATGGATGTTGGTATTAACTGGTTGGCAGAAGTCATTTCCAGTGAACATAGAATTTGGCAGTACAGGCTGATGGCAGGCCTTCTGTCCTGTGGTGTAGTGCTGCCTGGCACAGAGTGATATTGGCATGGGAGGAGGCGCTTAGAGAGGACCAGACAGGAGAGGCATATTAGCTGGGAGAGGGCGTATCAGCTGTACCCCTAGTCGGGAGAGGGCGTATCAGCTGTACCCCTAGTCGGGAGAGGGCGTATCAGCTGTACCCCTAGTCGGGAGAGGGCGTATCAGCTGTACCCCTAGTCGGGAGAGGGCGTATAAGCTGTACCCCTTGTCGGGAGAGGGCGTATCAGCTGTACCCCTAGTCGGGAGAGGGCGTATTAGCTGTACCTCTATTCGGGAGAGGGCGATTAGCTGTACCCTAGTCGGGAGAGGGCGTATCAGCTGTACCTCTAGTCGGGAGAGGGCGTATTAGCTGTACCCCTAGTCGGGAGAGGGCGTATCAGCTGTACCCCTAGTCGGGAGAGGCGTATCAGCTGTACCTCTAGTCGGGAGAGGGCGTGATAGCTGTACCCCTAGTCGGGAGAGGGCGTATCAGCTGTACCCCTAGTCGGGAGAGGGCGTATTAGCTGTACCCCAGGTCGGGAGAGGGCATATCAGCTGTACCTCTAGTCGGGAGAGGGCATATTAGCTGTACCCCTAGTCGGGAGAGGGTGTATTAGCTGTACCCCTAGTTTTATTTTTGTTTCTTTATGTACAATCAGTTGAAAATGCACTTTTTGGGGCCTGGAGAGATAGTACAGGGAGTAGGCACTTGCCTTGCACATGGCTGACCCAGTTTCAATCCCTATCAGACAATTTGGTCTCCTGATCTCTGTCAGGATTTTGAGATGACTACAAGAGTATGCTACCCTGCACGGCAGAGCCTGGCAAGCTACCCGTGTCGTATTTGATATGCCAGATACCAGTAACAATTATAGACCTCATTCCCATGACCTGATGGAATGGTTTGAGGCTCTTTATGTTCCTGGAGCAAGCAGGTGCCCTTGGGCGATACTTGCATGAGACAGGTCATATGGAGATGTTACTGGTGCCCGCTCGAGCAAATCGATGATGAACGGGAAGACAGTGACAGTGACAGTGATATAGCCAGAAATGGTTATGGCATGGCAACACGACAGGTTATGGCACAAACCTGTATACCCAAATAAAAAGCAATAATAAAAATATTTAACCATATTTTTAGTTGAGAGAAACTCTACATACTAATGTTAAAAACAGAATCACTTGATCACTTGACATCCCATTATTCATTGATTTGCTCGAGCGGGTGCCAGTAATATTTCCATTTGTCCTGTCATGTGCCAGTTTAGCCCAATGGCAACTGCTTGCTCCAGGAATGCGAAAAGCCTCAAACCATTCTTAAAAAACAGAATAGATTTGTGTTTTCTTATTTGCATTTCTGTTTTGCTAATTAAGTGAGGCTGACTTAAATTTTTTGTTCATATCACTCATTTTTTATGATCTTTGGTCACTCCAGATTGTGCTCAGTGCTTATCCTTGTGTGCACTCAGATATTACTCCGAGAGGGACTTGAAGAACCATCTGGAATTCTGGCTATCAAGCCTGTATCAGCTGTGTACAAAGTAATTGTCCTACTTTCCTATACTATCTCTTGGATCCTCATATCACTTGTGAAGTCTTATGTATTTATATAATTAACTAACATGTATGTTCTTTCAATCATGTTGGTCTAATAAATTTACTCCAAATTAGAATGAGCAAATAAGAACAAGAACAATAATAATAACTATCCACAAGA
>JAJIBD010025130.1:0-141098 GCA_021461705.1 Cryptotis parvus
AAAGGAGACGGTGGTCCGATCCTGTCTGGAATTTGGGGGACGACAGCAACATCGGTCAGACAAAACCGTCGATTGAAGATGATGTGGTCAATTTCATTGTGGAACTGTCCGCCAGGAGATTCCCATGTCCAACGTTTCGCTTCAGCCTTCTGGAACTGTGAGTTCCCATGAATAGTCTTGGTGGACATGATGAACTCAGATAGTCTCTCACCCTGTTCGCTCCATTCTAGGTCATGGGTCCCGATGTGGAGTTCTTCAGCCGATCTTCTCGGTCCTATCTTGGCATAAAAATCACCGACTATGATCTTGTAGAAGGTGTGATCTTTTTTTATAGAACTCCAATTCCATGTAGAATTTCTCAATTTCATCTTCTTTGTATGTGGATGTTGGTGCATAGACAATGAAGATAGAAATTGCTGGCAGTGGGCCACATCTCCTCAAGTGTAATCGCCCTATTCGGTTTGTTAGGCATTCAAATGAATCAATGTTGACAGCCATGTTCGTGTTGACAAGGACACCAATGCCACCAATGCCTCTTTCATCACATGTTCCAAGGAACAATTCTTCTCCGGTGTCAAATACAGCATGATGCGACTGACGCCTCCCTCGTCTCAGTCAGACCAATGATGTCGCACTTTGATCTTTCTTGCTTGCAGCATCAGATCCTCAATATATGCTTCCGATGCCAGTGCGTGCATTGGAAAGTACAGACAGTCATTTTAGTTCTTTTTTCGTTTTGGCAGCCTAGGACAGCCGTGAAATTTTATCAGGCACTGCTTGTTTGCCTTTCTTACTGCTGCCGTTAAAGGGCTCTTTCAGGGTCAGGAAAATAAACATTTTTGTTACTGGATTTGGCATATCGAACACGCATTGGACAGCTTGCCAGGCTCTGCCATGCGGGCACTATATTCTCATTACTTTGTGGGGCTCTCTCAGAGGGGTGGGTAGAATATATGTGGTAATTTGGGAGAATGCGTGCCGCGCAGCGGCCGCGCAACGGGAAAGCTGGTTTCTGCTCTGCCGGGTGTACCTGTGTCTTAGGCTCAAGCATTCCTGGGCTTGAAATACTCTCCTCTGAAGGGCGGGTCTCTGCAGGGCGGGTCCTTGTAGGCTGGGTTTCTGACAAGCTGGGCTGGAGACTGGATTAATCTGTGGGCTGGAGACTGGATTAATATGCTGGGGGAGATCTTACCAGCTGCAGAGTGTGGATTGTGACACAGATCGCTGCCAGCAAGGTGTGGGTGTTTCTCTGGGCTCCTCCGAGGCTCCATTGGGATGGTGGACTCGGGTCGGAAGTTGCTCTCGTGGTCCATGGAATGCAGGGGGTTCAACAGGGAAAGCTGGTTTCTGCTTTGCCGGGTGTACCTGTGTCTTAGGCCTCAAGCATTCCCTGGGCTTGAAATACTCTCCTCTGAAGGGGCGGGTCTCTGCAGGGCGGGTCCTTGTAGGCTGGGTTTCTGACAAGCTGGGCTGGAGACTGGATTAATCTGGGGCTGGACTGGATTAATATGCTGGGGGAGATCTTACCAGCTGCAGAGTGTGGATTGTGACACAGATCGCTGCCAGCAAGGTGTGGGTGTTTCTCTGGGCTCCTCCGAGGCTCCATTGGGATGGTGGACTCGGGTCGGAAGTTGCTCTCGTGGTCCATGGAATGCAGGGGGTTCAACAGGGAAAGCTGGTTTCTGCTTTGCCGGGTGTACCTGTGTCTTAGGCTCAAGCATTCCTGGGCTTGAAATACTCTCCTCTGAAGGGCGGGTCTCTGCAGGGCGGGTCCTTGTAGGCTGGGTTTCTGACAAGCTGGGCTGGAGACTCCTTCGTGAGCTGTATTACGGATTCACCACCAGGATCTCACCATTCTACAAAGAAGTGATCATTGATGTCAAAAGAGGGGTTCGACAGGGTGATACCATCTCACCAAAACTCTTCAGTGCCACCCTCGAGAACATCATGAGACAATTAGAATGGGAAGGAATGGGAGTGAAGATAGATGGTCGGGCAACTACACCACCCTCCGCTCGCTGATGACATCGTTCTAATAACACCAAACATTAGCCAAGCGGCACAAATGCTGGCTGACTTTGACCGAGAATGTGGAAAGGTAGGTCTACAGCTGAATCTGAAGAAAACTATGTTCATGAGAAATGAACTAGTTCCAGAGGCCCCATTCACTCTCAATGGAACAAACATCTCTGAATGCAGCAGTTATGTGTACCTAGGTCGAGAAGTCAACATGATGAACGACCTAAAACCTGAGCTGCGCAGGAGGAAGAGAGTGGCATGGAATGCCTTCAAAGGCATCGAAGAAATAGCTAAAAAGGACAAAGAACCTCCGGCTCCGGGCACATCTCTTCGACTCCACCGTTCTCCCTGCATTAACATACGCCTCAGAGACCTGGGCCCTACGAATGCAGGGATGAGAATGCTATTCGGGTCTCCCAGAGAGGCATCGAAAGAGCTATGCTTGGAATATCACGCCTCACTCAAGTGAGAGAAGGAATCGGAGTTCTGACCTCCGTCGCTATTCCAGAATCAGGGACGCTGTCTCGTTTTCCAAGACATCGAAAATCAGATGGGCTGGACATGTAATGCGATTTGGAGACAACCGCTGGACTAGAGCCGTTACTGACTGGATCCCACGGGATGTCAAAAGATCACATGGCCGCCCACCTACAAGATGGTCAGACTTCCTTTGTTAAGACCCTGAAGGAACAGTTTGAGGCTCTTCATATTCCTAAATCAAACAGATGCCATTGGGCTACATTGGCACGTGATAGGGTCCAATGGAAATGTTACTGGCGCCCGCTCGAGCAAATCGATGAATAACGGGATTCAAGTGATCAAGTGATTTCTATAATAATTAAGATAGCATAGCCCCAAATGATTAAAGGGGTAAAATGAGTTTTAATTCTAAAATGTACTTTTAGAATAAAAAGTTACAAATATTCTATTAACATTTATTATTAATGTACTTTCAAAAATCCCATCAGCTTCTATTAATGTCTAGGTAGCAGCTCTCAAGTAGTTTAGCCAGATGAACCTTTTATGTTCATCAGCATAGTCCTGATGCTGAGTCATTTAAATCTTTTGTTCATGTTGTCTCTCTCTCTCTCTCTTTATATATATATATATGTGTATATATATGTGTGTATATATATATATATATATATATATATATATATATATATCACTTGATCACTCGAGCAGGCACCATAACATCTAAATATGTCCTGTCACATGCGAGATAGCCCAAGGGCATCTGCCCACTCCAGGAACATAAAGAGCCCTCAATAAAGAGCCTCAAACCATTCCACCAAGCCATGGAAATGAGGTCTATAATTGTTACTGGTATTTGGCATTTCAAATACGACATGGGCAGCTTGCCAGGCTTTGCTGTGCGGGTGGGATAATCTTCTAGTCATCTCAAGACTTGAGCATTTATTGATAAACCATGCAGCCGAGCCAGGCTGCAATCAGCTCTTCTGCTGGGTGGAGTTCTGACAAGAGGGGAGTCCAGATGTGGAAAATGGTGGCCCTCATGCTTTGGGGGGTTCCTCTGGCTTCTTGCAAGGCTCTGCTGGGGTGGCAGGCTAGGGCTAGAACACGCCATCCCTCCTGGATGCCTCGCGGATCAGCTGATCACAGGGAGAGCAAGTAGCAGATCTGCCCCATGTGTGTGTGTGTGTGTGTGTGTGTGTGTGTGTGTGTGAGTCTCTCATAATTCCTCATTCCCCATAAACTCTAAAGTTTGATGCAAATAGAATGCTCATTGAAGTGTACAAATGAGAAAAGATCCTGAAAAGACCTGGTGCTAAAATACATTGAGTCTAAGATTAAACCACACAGCCGTGGATCTGGAGTCTCTGTCTTGTGGCGGTTGGCTGTGGTGGCTGGAGCTCAGGCTCACACCCACTGAGTCTCGAGGCTGGGGACTAGGTGGAACCCCCAATCCTTGCTCCAAGTTCAGCAGGTGCTGTCGCCTGCATGGCAAGCAGGCCCTAGTAGCTATGTAGGGCACCGACCAGGCACTGGCCGAGCCCTTTGCTTTCCCCCCCAGGAACTCCATAGGGCCGCTCACCATGAGGCCGCGCAGCCATGGATCTGGAGTCTCTATCTTGCGGCTGTTGGCTGTGGTGGCTGGAGCTCAGGCTAATACCCACTGAGCCCAGAGGCTGGGAACTGGGTGAAGGCCCCCAATCCTTGCTCTGAGTCCAGCAGGTGCTTTCACCTGCATGGCAAGCAGGCCCTAGGAGCAATGTAGGTCACATAGCTACATATATATGTATATTTATATATATTATATTATATATATTTATATATTTTTGGTTTTGTTTTTTTGCACCTCCATGGTAATGCTCAGAACTTACTTCTGGTCCTGTGTTCAATAATTCCCTCTGGTGGTGCTTAGTTAACAAATAAGAATCTAAAACAAGGATTACCAGTATTGGCTACATGCAAGTAAGTCTTAGGCTTTGAACTAATTCTCCAGCCCTAAAACATAAATTATTTTAGTTATATGAATTTAGTTTAAATGTTCTGTAATAATATAAGAATATTATATTATTCTTCCAAAATTCTGTAATAATATAAGAATGTTAGTAATAATCTATCTACATTTGGGGGACAGATTTGGGTCTTACCTGGAAGTGTTCAGAGCTTTGTTCTGGTTCAGCACTCAGGGATCACTCTTGGGATTTCAAAGAACATATGGAGTGCCAAGGATTGAACCTGGGTAGGCCATAAGCAAGGCAAAAAGCTCTACCGGTCTCCTGTTGCTTTAGTCACTATTTTGCATGTTTCAAGAGTTGCTTAATGCCTAGGTAGTGGAAAACAGCTGAACTTGCAAATTTGTTTCTTCATACAATATGGTGTAACATATCATGACGTCTCTGGAAAACTATACTTTTTCTCATAGGAAAATAGATAATGGTTTTCTATTATTCGGAAAATTATTTTTATCTCATGATCTCCTTTAATTAGTTAAAGGCATTTAATATCTTTAATGTCTACTTAGAATTGGTTGTAAAAGTTTTTTTTACTTCCCTCTTCAGCCCAAATTTTTGACACAAAATAAGAAAATTTTGATACTATCTTTTCCTCATATATGAAAGAACATACCAATGTCAAGATTATTCCAAAATGAATTCAAATCATGGTTTTATATCTGAGCCTTAAATTTTAGAATGATAGTACAAAAAAATGGAAGACTATTATCTAACCGCATCAAAAATGGGGAGAAGAATTAACAGAAACTTCCTCAAAGAAGAAATTCAGGGCCAGAGCCAAAGCACAGTGTGTAGGGCATTTGCCTTGTACACGGCCAACCTGGGTTCAATCCCTGGCATCCCATATGGTCTCCTGAGTACTGCCAGGAGTAATTCCTGAGCAAAGAGCCAGGGGTAACACCTGAGCATCACTGGGTTTGACCCAAAAAGAAAAAAAAAAGAAATTTAAATGGCCAAAAGGCATATAAAAGTGTTCTTCACCAGTTATCATCAGGGATATCACTGTATCACTGTATCACTGTCTTCCCATTTATCATTGATTTGCTCGAGCGGGAACCAGTAACATCTCCATATGTCCTGTCAAATGCAAGTAGAGCCCAAGGGCACCCACTAGCTCCAGGAACATAAAGAGCCTCAAACCATTTCATCAAGTCATGGGAATGAGGTCTATAATTGTTACTGGTATTTGGCATATCAAATATGACACGGTAGCTTGCCAGGCTTTGTCGTGCCGGGTGGAAACTCTTGTAGTCATCTCTAAATCCAGCAGTGAGCCAAGCTGTGATAGGCTGGTCTGCTGGGTGGAGTTCTGACGAGGGGGAAGTCCAGATGTGGAAAATGGAGGCCTTCATGGAGTGGGGGGGTCATCTGGCTTGTTGCGAGGCTCTGCTGGGGTGGAGGGCAAGGGCCAGAACCTGCCATCCCTCCCGGCGCCTCGTGAGCGGCTGGGCACAGGGAGAGCCGGTAGCAGCTCTGCCCCATGTCTGTGAGTCTCTCATCAGGGATATGCAAATCAAAATATCAGTGACCTGTCATCTCACACCACAGAGACTGGCTCACATCAAAAGAACAAGAGCAACCAGTGCTGGCACAGTAGTGAGGAGAAAGGTACTCTCATCAATTGCTCATATGAATGTCAAGTGGCTTAGTGTTTATGGAAATCAATACAGACATTTCTACAAAGACTAGAAATTGAACTCCCGGGGCGGAGCAATAGATAGTCCAGCAGGTAGGGTGTTTGCCTTGCATGTGGCCGGCCTGTGCTGGCCTGAGTTCGATCACTGGCATCCCATATGGTCCCCTGAGCACAGCCAAGAGTAATTCCTGAGTGCAGAGCCAGGAGAAACCCCTGAGCATTGCCAGGTGTGACCCAAAAAAAAGTAAAAAAAAGCAAGCAAGCAAGCAAACAAGAAAGAAAAGAAAGAATGAAAGAAAGAAAGAAAGAAAGAAAGAAAGAAAGAAAGAAAGAAAGAAAGAAAGAAAGAAAGAAAGAAAGAAAGAAAGAAAGAAAGAAAGAAGAAAGAAAGAAAGAAAGAAAGAAAGAAAGAAAGAAAGAAAGAAAGAAAGAAAGAAAGAAAGAGAGAGAGAGAGAGAAAGAAAGAAAGAAAGAAAGAAAAGAAAGAAAGAAAGAAAGAAAGAAAGAAAGAAAGAAAGAAAGAAAGAAAGAAAGAAAGAAAGAAAGAAAGAAAAGAAAGAAAGAAAGAAAGAAAGAAAGAAAGAAAGAAAGAAAGAAAGAAAGAAAGAAAGAAAGAAAGAAAGAAAGAAAGAAAGAAAGAAAGAAAGAAAGAAAGAAAATGAACTCCCATCTGAACCAGCAACACCTCTTGTGGGAATATACCCTGGGAGCCCAAAAACACACAGCAAAAACACCATCTGCAATTCTATGTTCATTGCAGCACTATTCACAATAACCAGGATCTGAAAACAACCTGAGTGTCTGAGAACAGATGACTGGATAAAGAAACATGGCATATCTACACAATGGAATACTATGCAGCTGTTAGGAAAAAATGAAGCCATGGAATTTGCCTATAAATGGACAAGAGAGTATCTTGCTAAGTGAAAAGAATCAGAAAGAGAAGGGCATACATAGAATGACTGCATTCATTTGTGGATTTTAAAGAAAAAATAGTATGAGACTAATATTTAAGGCCAGGGAAAATGGGCAAGGAGCATGTGTCAATAGTTGAATTACATATGAATATGGCTGGTAGAGAGTAAGTAAGGTAGAGAGGGGACCAATTTTGACAATAATGGTTGGAAATCATAATGAAGTAATGCTACACTAAAATGAGCATGAAATGTAGGCAAAGGTATATACGTTTTAGCATTGTAAAGAAAAAATGTGTAAAAAGGAGAGAGAGAGAGAGAGAGAGAGAGAGAGAGAGAGAGAGAGCGAGCACATAAAGGCAAATTGTGTGTGTTTGGGGGGTGGGGACATTAATGTTGGGAAATGTGCACTGGTGAAGGAATGGGTGTTGGAACTCTCTATGACTGAAACGGAATCATGAACAGCTTTGTAATGATCTATCTCACTGTGATTCATTTAAATAAATGAAATTCAAATTCAAAACAAAACATGAAACAAGCCTCTGAGGCATATTGCTATTAAGTCACTTTTTCCGTGAGATGAAAGTGACTATTCTTTGTGGTCTACTATTGATTATAATACACTAGATTTAAAAAAAAATCAGTTCAAAGTATTTAAAATTACTCTTTTGCTAATAATAGTCGAGGGTACTAATGCCAACCTAGAACTGAGCATTAAATAGAGGCAAAAGGATTCACATGACAACCTTTTAATGTATGTTCTGTAATCCATAGTCTGGAAGGGAAGGAAAAGAGAAAGAGAGAGAAAGGCAAAGAAATAAAGAACTTGCCATGGAGCAGGGCTGGGGCAGGGGGAGGGAACCGGGGATGTCGTTGGTGGGAGATGGGCACTGGTGGAGGGATGGGTGCTGAAACACTGTATGACCAAAACCCAAACATGAACTTTTTAATTGTATATCTTTTTTATTTGTATATCTCACGGTGGTATAATAAAATACTTAAAAAATAATAAAATTACTCTTTGGAGTTATGTTATCAATTAAATATGACTTTATGGTCACCAATCACTCTTATTTAAATCTTAGGTTTTCTTTTTATCTGTTAGTTAACCTTATTTTTAGTATATGATTATTTCCATGGTTCAAAATTAAAAATTCACAGTTATATGTTTTATGTTGCATAAAATAGTAGACTCAATTGACTATTGGCTCCTCTGTTCTCATATTCTTTCTACTAGTTTCTCATTTATTCTTTGAAAAGACATACAACTTTACATTTTGTCCTTTCTTATGGAAAAAGGATGTTTTTAAACAAAATTATTTAAAGTCAGTTACTTTAAATCAATTCATGAAGCTATATTTCATTTTGCATACTATAACTTTACCCTATTGATTTATAATTATTGTATTTCCCGATTAATTTATAATCATTAATTTAGCCAGCCCCTTTGATGCGTGTCTTTAAGTGATTAATATTACCTTTAACTTTGTGCTTTTTCTATTGTGTCTGTGGGTTGTTTCTTTTCATCTCAGAGCCTGATTCAAGAAGTGATATTTTTTGTGCTCAAAGAGTAAATGCATATTTAAATTTGAAATAAAGGAAGATATAAAGACTTTAAGCAAAAAACATGCAAAACACATATATGTATTTAAAATTTATAAGGTTCTTCATATATAGAATAGATATATACATATATGTATATACTTCAGATTTTCTTTCCTGTATAATTTTACTAGACAAGTTAAATGCAATGGCATGCCAAATGTGAGGAAAGGAAAGTAACTTCTAGACATAAAAATAGCCATAATTTTTAAGAATAAATTTTGTTTCTTGTGCCATGCTAAACATAAACTATCGTGTCATGGAATATTTTAGGGCAAAATCAGGAAGGAACATCTTTTCCTTAGGGAACTCTAAACAATTTAGGATTAGTTTTATAGGACAAGGTGTGAAATGTTATAAATCCAGATAAATTGTATCAAATTAACATTCACTAAAACTTTAAAATGAGTTACAATGAAATAATCATGGAACCTTGAATTATTTCAAATTTCTAAACCTAATGCTACAACTCTTCCTTGATGGTTAAAATTCTGACACTCTAACTTAGTTATTCTCTCCATACCTCTAACAAAGGTTTTACAAATTAGTGATTATACACACACACATACACACATACACACAAAACTCATTGCACATACTCTGTAGGTTATATAAGATGTGTTCTATTTCTTTTATGCATTTCAAGATAAATCATCACTTAAGAATCTACTAAAAA
Organism: Cryptotis parvus; assembly: GCA_021461705.1. Taxonomy (NCBI): domain Eukaryota; kingdom Metazoa; phylum Chordata; class Mammalia; order Eulipotyphla; family Soricidae; genus Cryptotis; species Cryptotis parvus. The sequence continues at coordinate 9,331 of JAJIBD010025130.1, forward strand.
TTTTTAGAGGATAACTTTTCCCAGTTATAGATTTTTAAGTCAACCTACACATAGAAGTATGATAACAATGAATGAACCTGCTTGTTAGAAGAATATCTAGAGGTTTCCTTAGAACCAAATATGCTTTCATATTTTATGGAAACCTTGCTTTTAGTAACTATGATTGTTTTAACTTCATGTATAATGCCACTGTCTCAAACTTGCATGCATTTAGTTATTTTCATTGTAATTATGATTTAAATTCTTAGGAACTGGATTTTATCCTTTGAGTGAATTATATTACCTTATATATTGCAGAAAACTCTACCTTCACTTTCTATATCAAAATTTGTACCAGAAAGTTGCACATAAAATTTTATGTTAGACTATCATTAAATCTATAGTTACTATATCTCTCTTGTTTTTATTTGTAGGAAGGTTAGATCACACTAATTGGAACTCAGGTATTATTCCTGACTCGAGTTCAGGAGTGACCCATGGTGGTGTTGGGGAGAACATTCAACAATATGCAAAACATCATGCAAGACTTGAAGTCCTGGACCATCTCTCATCCCTCCTGTTACTTTAATAATTTTAAGTTGGGGACAGGTGAAGCTATAGGACACCAGGTAGGTCATTTGCTGTGCCAGCAGCTGACCAGAACCTGATCTTCAGCATTTTATATCATCCCCTGAGCACCACCAGGTATAATTCCTGAGTGGATTTGCCAGGAAGATACTCCTGCATATTACCTGGTGTGGTTCTCCAATCTTTTGAAAAATAATTTTAATTTTTGAAGAGGATGGATGGGTAGTATACCTGGGGTGCTTAGGGCTTGCACTTTATTCTTTCCTCAGGAATCACTCTTGGCAGGGCATAGGGAACTACCTAACTACCTGTGATATCAGAAATCAAACCTGTGGCATCAGCATCTAAGGTAAGCACCTTACCCCCTGTACTATTATTCCAGCTCAGGATTTAAATATTTTTAATTTTATATTTTAATCTTAATTTTTATTTTTAAATTTTCTTCTAAAGTTATATTTTAATAAATTGTAGTTACTCTTGCTCCTGTTTGCTGCATTAGCATAATTTTTATACCAATCCTGAAAATTACAGTTAATAAATTTATCTTTAACTAAGTCCATATTATATATTTATGCTTACAAAAATTGAATGTATCTTTAGTAAATACAATGGTATGGTGAGCTATGGAAAAAAGTTAACTGCAGCTCTTGTGTATATTTCATAAGAACCTGTATCAATTTAGACCACGTAATTATTTTCTATAGGTTCTCACATTAAAACATAGTGATAATATTTGTGCAAAATAAGATTAATTCATGTGTTTCTGGAAAATAAAACTTTCTGAATAGAGCATCAATTTAATTCTTTTCTTAGAAACCAATGAAACAATCTATTTGCAAAATTTCCAGCAGATTCTTTCCAGCCCAGGTTTCTGTGACAATATCTATTCTGTCTTCTCACCAACTGCTTCTTCAATTATTCTTTCAGCTGTTCCTATTTCAAGTACTATTGCTGCCAATTTTGTTTTCCTTCTAATAATCTGACATCCTATTAATCATATCAATGTGCCATCAATATTTTCTAGTCTTCACACATTATCATAGATGGGTTAGTTTTCCACCTGTTTCTCTGCATTGCCAACATAGTATCTCTTGGAGTCCAAAAAGATCACACCTGTGCAATTTGGAAAACATCCAATAAATTGGAGAATTTTAAATCATATTATCCTCAATTTAGCTCCTTTTGATAGATTATCAGTGGAGCTAAGCACTCTATTCCATTGATTTTCACTCAACTTTTCATATTCGCTCCCCTAATGTTTTCATTCCATGGCTCCATCGACACTGCTATTCTATCATTTTATCATGATTTTAATTTTCGAATGAATAGACTTTCCTCTTAATATTTCTGAAACTTCAAATCAATGATAAACATATTACTCCTAATTCTTTTAAAGTTTTTAAATCAGTAAACATATTTCAAATACACAGACTCCTAATCACATTAAGGCATAGTGGACCTTTTTAACTATGAGATGTGAAGTAAAACACATTCTGGCAAGAAACCGTGATGTGGTTTCTCTATGTCTCAAATCTGTGTCATGTATTTACTAATATTTATGTCCCCAATCTATTTTATATATTGCTCCTGTAAGAAAGATACTCTTATTAATTGCAAGGCTAGTTTAAACACAGTGAACAGTGTTGCAAACCTGGCACATGAATGCAATGAGACAATGTGTGTCCCCAAGTTTATTATTTTCTCCCTGCATTATCAAATTTTTACCTGATGGAATGATATTAATTAAGATCATAAGCCATACATGTTTCAATTGGAAAAGATCCAAGAGATAATTTATTTTAATCTCTTTGTTCTATAAATGATACGACTGGTGCACAGATGGACATATGTGCAATTCAATATATCATGTCTGGTCATTTTTTTGAGTCTCGAGTTCTAGAAGACATTACCTTCAATGTTACTTTCAGTGCTATCTGCTTCATCTCCACCCTTTAGTCTTTCCACTGACAATCAAATATTTATTACTTTTTTAAAATTTGATTTTCATGTGACCTCCATCAATACATTATGCTGATTTACCAATATCTGCTAACCATGATATGCACATTTCATGTCTTTGTCTTTTATAAGTAGTTTATTCTTCCAATAAACTTGAATACTTTGACAGTTGACACTCTAATGGACAACAGAAAGTGAAGTGTTTAAGAATAACCTATTGACACCAACAAATTAATAAGAAAGACAGTTAAAGAGATATGATATGTATTAATAATACAACCTAATATTGATTCAAGTATGCTGGAAAAGAAATTATATGGACAGGTCTTGCTCTTTATTTTCTAAAATTGAATGTGGTAGTAAACTAGTCTATTCTCTTATAATTGTTTATACCCTTCCAAATATGACCTATTTTCAGTGCAATGTTCAGCAGAGAAATTATGTTCTTTCTGAAATCCATTCTGATACTTTGACACATTTCTCAATGCAGAATAATCCCAATGTATTGCAGACCTAAATGCTCATAGTTTCAAAATTATATAAGCTTGCATAAGACTGTTAAGATCCCTACAAGTTCTATAAGTGAATATATTTGTAATTTGTTTAAACCTGGGTATAAAAGGGAAGGTTAGGGCTGAGGTGAGGATGAGTTATTTGGTACAAAGAAGAAATGTACATATGTTACCTTATGTTCAGGACAAATGTGTGAATGTTAGCTTCCATTCTGATTCAAGCTCTGTGCTTCCCTTTGCTCTGAGAATTCATGGAAAAGTTCATGACATTCAACATTTTTCTCAGATTAGAGTTTATCAAAAGTAAATGTGCCATTCATAACAAATTTTGATAGGCAGTGTAAAATTTGGGGAAAATGAATTAAATAATGAGCTTTTCATAAAAAATAGTTCTTAGTTTATAAAAAGGTAATTTCTGAGAAATTATCACTAATTACCTTAGAAAAATATTATTTAAAATATTTTCTTCTCCTCCAAGTAAACTATATATGTTTATCTGATCTAAATCATTATAGTTTCAAATTTCAAAGGTGGTTATTATAACTAAAAATCATTAGACCATAATTCTAGATAATTTTCTAATTATATCTCTGAATAGTAGTAATATTGTAATTAATAGGTTTTATGTGAACATTTAATGTGGAGCTTGTGGTTATATACTTGAGAAACCACAAATAGTGTGCCTATTGCATTCAATTTCAGTGAAAATGTGAAAGAAAAGGGTCTATTTGCAATGCTAACTTCTTTGGACAAGAGTCCATTACAAAACTTCAAAATGACCCCATTGTCTTTTATGATGTGGAACTTCTCAGAGTCTCTGGCCATCCCTACCTATAGTTATACAATGGCTTCAATATTTATCACCCCACTCTTATTAGTATTTTACATTTTAGTCCCAAAAATACAGTGATATCAGTCTAGAGCGGCCTTGTCATATTTTGTTGTAAATAATTTAAACCAACCAGACAATCTGGATAATTAAAAATAGTAAGGGAGTGAATTCCATTCATGAGTGGGTTCTAAAATTGTTCCAGGATGCCTGTTACAACCCTGGGTTATTTCTGTAACCAATAAACCAAAGGAAAAATTGAAGATGAGGCTGTTAGTGGCTAGAGTCTATAGGTGATTGACTAGTAGCAACTGGCTCATGATACCACAGTCCCAGGCACCAAAGATCTAGAAAATTTCAATAAAGACCCACCAAATTTAGGTTTTTATAAAGAAATGGGTACAGAAATTTGAGTATAATTATTATTACCATCTCAATTTTCTAAATCAGTTGTTATCTTCTAGAGAGTGTCCAGCAGGCTTTAGAGAATTGACTATGCACAAATAGTATCATTGAGTGGCTTGGAGCCTATTACTGCCACAAAACGCTCTTCTTCCTTCCAACTCTCCATCTTCCAATGCTCTTTTTCCTCCCAGGTTCTGTAAAGGCAATGTCAGATGCTTTTCATAGTCATAACATTTCATAGTCATAAAATTGTTTTATAGTCATAGCAAAAAAAGGAACCTTCTTTTGAAATAAGGAAGATTCTAAAATTTGGGTTCGATACAGAAATTTAATAAAAAATAAAGAACTGAAGAAAACACATAACTATTTCTGAGACACCACTTTAAAGGGACACCGAGAAACCCAAGTGTCATTGTGGGAGAGAAGTCCTATAGTGCAGGCGGAGTTGCAAAAGCAGCCACACAATGGGAAGGAGTAGCTGCTCAGCCCCACGTTGGAAAATATGTCAGTTAGAGCAGCAACAGGAAGTGGGAAAAATATCTAATAGTCTAGATTAAGTGAACTTTGGAGGGAGAAATAGATCAAAGAAGTGCTAAATGAAGTTCCTGGCACACCAGGCCTACAACTCTACTCCTAGCAAACCAGAAAGGGAGAAAAAGACTAAAAGACATGAATGGGGTCTGAATCACTAGAAGATCTCTTGAAAACAGGCTGGAAAAAAATCATCTTACATCATGTCCTAGACAGTTTTTCCCAACAGAAAATTCCTGAATTGAGCTCCCCTACCCCCAAACAAAGAGCAAAACGCAGGGAAGTTGAGTGACATTTGCTGAAGCTTATCCAAAAAAGATTTGATTCCCCCCCCCAGTCCACACCTGTTAGGAGGAAGACCTAAAAATGGTGAAAAGGAAAGTAGACCTCCAAAAAAGTAGACCCAAGTGTAGGGTATAAGGCATTTCTGCTTTACCCCTTTCAGCTAAGGGTGTGCTTTCAGTTAAGAGTGCTTGAGCTCCCAGTTTCTTCTTCTAAGCCTTACCTCCCTCTAATAAGCATTACTTAGTCAACAGTTGACTTTTTGACCACGAGTTGATCTGGGTACTGACAAGCAGGGACAACCTTGTGACCTTCAGGATAAATGTGTTTAGGATCCAGCCTTCCATAACTTTGCCACATCCCTACAGCATTGCAACACAGGATACAACCCATATGTGTTATGTTCTGGCACTGCAGTTGCTCTAGGCACTGCTGAATATGGATACCAAAACCAAGTCAGTGATGGAGAAAAATAAAAAATGAAGAGCAAATAAACTAAATGGAAATTTAAATAAGATTACCTAAATGGAAAACAAAATCAAAAACCTGTTATTGGAAGGAATACACAAGTATGACAACTACTTAGCCAAATAAAGGCAAGAAAATGTAAGAAAAAACAAAATTAATAGCATCAAAAATGAAGAGAGATGTAACAGAGATATAGAAAAGAAGTTGGGCATATACCTTGCATGGTCTACTTGGTTTGATCCCAATAACTAGATGGTCTTGAAGGATATGATAGATAGTGCCTTGGAGGATGTTAAGTATTGCTGGTGGCCGACCAGGGTAATCTCTTACTACAGTGTCTAAGCACCACTGAATCCTTCGGTCTAACCTTGAATAGAATCAGAAGACTGAGAATCATCATGAGATGCCTTTAGTTTCCCCTGAGCACTTCAGAGGAAAACTAAATAGAAGACTTCTTTTGAATGAAAGAAGTTAGATACAGGAATTTTCAGAGAAAACTCGAAAAACTTTATGATACGATACTAGAGAAGCTAGAATAAATTAACAAAATTTTCACTTCTTACAACCTCAAAACTGAGTCAGAAGGGAGCCAAAACCTAAACTTGCTTGGTCAATTGCTGGCAAGAAAATTAAACAGTAATCAATACTCTCACCAAAGAAAACTTTGCAAAGCCAGGTGGTTCTGCAAATTATTTCTGAGAAATATACAAAGATGACCTACTGCATATCTTCCAAAATATTGAAAAACCTTATATTATTTAATGTATTTTTTGAAGTCTATATTATACTGATAACAAAAAATAAGATCTAAATAAAATAATTATAAAATAAATTAAATACCTGTATTCTCAGAAATACATACAGAAAAATTTTCACCAAAAACTTAGGAAAAATTTCAGTGATAATCAAGCAACTGACCAAGTGGGATTTATTCTAAGGAACATACGATGGCTCGACATATAAGCAAATAACTTGGAACAATGTATCAAGTCAACAAAAGAAAATGCAAAATCATCTGATCAATGAGACAGAAAAAAGTTTAACAGAGTCAGCATCCATATGTTATTAAAAAATACTCTCAACATAATAGAGACTGAAGAAGTTTAAATCAACATAGAAAAGACCATAAACAACAAAACTGAGCTGAGATTATCTCAGAAAAGGAAGTGGAAGGGGGAAATCCTACCAATAGTAGATAAGGCCTGATGATACTTTTGTGGATAGCATGACATTGTCCCATTGAACTAAGGCATATAAGCATTTGCACTAAAATAAACCATTGTTACCTAAATAAACTTAAATATTGTAATGTAATTGTAAACTGTTTTTATTGGGTAAGGTACTTCGATTTACAGTATTGACAGTAATGATTACCTAGAATATAAATTCAACATACCCATCATCAGTGAACCCAGCTCTCTCTCCCAAAGTCCTAGTGTCACTCTCTTTCAACTCCAACTCTCCAGCTCAGTTCTATGACCGAGGTATTCAAGAATGACCCAGTTTTCCCATTGTAACCCGTTCAGTAACAATTACTTAGGTCATTCCCATGACCTAATATAATGGTTTGAGGCTCTTTTGTTCCTTTTGAGCCAGGCCTGGCTCTACTGGCATGGACAGGACTATGGGATATTACTGGTGCCCGCTCTAGCAAATAGATGATCACGGGAAGATCTGATGTGATCGTGATACCAGTTCCCTAGTTTGGTCCTTTTTGCCCCTTGCCAAGGTACCTTAAGTTCACCACTTACGATCTATCATTCTGTATCCATCCCTTCCATCGACTGATGTCACTCGGCATGATATCCTCTGCTTTAACCATCTCATGGCAAGATTTTGCCTTTGTAGAACTGCATAGTATTTAATTCTGTATATATACCACAACTTTTTTAAAGTATTTTATTAAACCACCGTGAGATATACAATTACAAAGTTCATATTTGGTCATAGTGTTCCAGCACCCATCCCTCCACCACCAACATCCCGGTTCCCTCTCCCTCCCCAGCCCGCCTCCATGGAAGATTCTTTATTTCTTTTGCTTTCTCTCTCTCTTTTCCTTCCCTTCCAGACTATGGATTACACAACATACATTAAAGGGTTGTCATGTGTATGTTTTTTGCCTGTATGTAATGCTCAGTTCTAGGTTGGTATTAGTACGTTCGACAATTGTTAGCACACTGTTCCATTTTCGTCTTACCTAGCCTGCTTTCTGTCTTACCTAGCCTCTTGTACAGAACTCCTTGATGCATTGATAATAAGAGGAATTTATTTTTATATTCACTATCACTATCACTATCTTCCCATTCATCATCTATTTGCTAGAGCGGGCACCAGTAATATCTCCATATGTCCTGTCTCATGCTAGAAGAGCCAAGGGCATCTGCTTACTACAGGAACATAAAGATCCTCAAAACACTATATTAGGTCATAGGAATGACCTAATATAATTGTTACTGGTATTTGGCATAACAAATACAAAACAAGCAGCTTGCCAGGCTTGCCGTGTGGGAGGCATACTCTTGTAGTCACCTTCAAATAAAGCATTTATTGATGAACACGCAGCCACAAGCAGCCGCTTGAGCCGGTCTGTGATGGGCTGGTCTGCTGGGTGGAGTTCTGACGAGAGGGAAGTCCGAATGTGGAAAATGGTGGCCCCCATGGAGTGGGGGGGTCGTCTGACTTGTTGTGAGGCTCTGCTGGGGGTGGTGGGCCAGGGCTAGAACCTGCCATGCCATGCCTCCCAGGTGCCTCATGAACGGCTGGGCACAAGGAGAGCAAGGGAGCAGCTCTGCCCCATGTCTGAGAGTCTCTAGATCAGCATACCTGGGCCAGATTGAAAAAAAAAACTGCTGCAGGGTGGGTGTCGATGATCAGGGCTGTGATGGGCTGGTTTGCTGGGTGGAGGTCTGATGAGAGGGAAGTTCGAATGTGGAAAATGGCGGCCCCCCATGGAGGGGGGTCATATCTTCACTATGATACAAAGCTCTATGATGAGCACAGGTGTGCATGTTTCCTTTTGCATTAATGGTTTTGTGCTTTGGGGCAGACGGCAAGAAATGGTTATTACTGAGTCATATGGGAGGCCAATTGCCTTTTTTTTTTTCATTTTAAACACCATGAGATAAACCATTACAGAGCTCACTATGGTTGAGTATCAGTCTTCAATACCCATCCCTCCATCAGTGCACATTTCCCAACACCAATGTGCCTAGTTTCTCTCCCAGCAGCAAAAAAATCATTGGTTTTTTTTTGTTGTTGTTGAAATGTGTGCTTTACAGATCTTGGGTACTGGCCTTTTATCTGATTATTTGTGTGCAAATATTTTCTTCCATTCAGTGTAGTGTATTTTTTATAGCTTAAATTTATTTTGCTGTGAAGTTTTTAATTTAATATAATCCAATTTGTTTATTTTGGTTTCTACTGTCTTTGTCTCTATGCTCATCTTGTTGGAGACAACACAGAAGTCAATTTCCTGGAGAGCTAAACAAATGTGTTTTTCAATGTATTTGTGGATTCCAGTCTAACTTTCATGTCTTTAATCCACTGTGAGTTCACATTTTGCAATGGTGTGAAGCACATTTCTAATTTCGTTTTTTATGTACGGCTGTGAGAGCCTCACAACAAGCCACACCACCCTCCCCCTACTCATGGGACCCGCCATTTTCCACATCTGGACTTCCCTCTTGTCACAACTCCACCCAGCAGACCAGACTATCACAGACTGGCTCCCGCAGCGGCTAGCAGCATGGTTTATCAATAAATGCTTTATTTAGAGGTGACTACAACAGTATGCCACCCGCATGGCAAGCCTGACAAGCTGCTCGTGTAGTATTTGATATGCCAAATACCAGTAACATTTATATTAGGTCATTCCCATGACCTAATATAATTATTTGAGGCTCTTTATGTTCCGGGAGCGGGCGGATGCCTTTGGGTTCTACTAGCATGAGACGGGACATATGGAGATATTACTGGTGCCCGCTCTAGCAAATAGATGATTAACGGGAAGATAGTGATAGTGATATATGGCTGTCCAATTTTCCAAAAACAATTTGTTGAAAATAAGCCTTCTACTTGATTTGGGATTCATTTGTTGTTCTTTTTCTAGTTTCTCTAGCTGAGAGGTTAGATCACAAATTTGAGCACTTTTCCCTTTCTGGTATAGACATAACCAGCTATAAACTTTCCCCTTAGTACTTTTTTTGCCATATCCCATTAGTTCTGGTATCTGATGTCTTATTTCTTGTCTATTTTGAGGAATTATTTGATTATTTCTTTGATTCTGTTGCTATTTAGCAGTATGTTGCTTAGTTCCCAGATAGTTTACCATTTTTCTCCAAGTTTCATTTTATTATTGGTTTATAGTTTTGTGACCTTGTGATCTGAGAATATACTTAATGTGATTTCTATTCTTATCATTTTAGGGAGTTTAGTTTATAGTTTGCTGCAGGTTGACTTTTAGGTTGACCTTGCGACCACCGCACTACTTTCGAACTAGTAGAACTTTCAGACTTTCGGACTAGTAGTACTTTCGGACTCAGTACTTTCGGACTACTTTCAGCACATCTCTTTGACTCCACCGTTCTCCCTGCATTAGCATAAGCCTCAGAGACCTGGCCCTACGAAAGCAGGATGAGAATGCTATTCAGGTCTCCCAGAGAGGAATCGAAAGAGCTATGCTTGGAATATCACGCCTCACTCAAGTGAGAGAAGGAGTCCAGGAGTTCTGACCTCCGTCGCTATTCCAGAATCAGGGATGCTGTCTCGTTTGCCAAGGCATCGAAAATCAGATGGACTGGACATGTAATGTGATTTGGAGACAACCGCTGAACTAGAGCCATTACCAACTGGATCCCACGGGGTGTCAAAAGATCACTGGCCGCCCACCTACAAGATGGTAAGACTTCCTTGTCAAGACCCTGAAGGAACAATTTGAGGCTCTTCATGTTCCTGAATCAACCAGATGCCATTGGGCTACATTGGCACGTGATAGGGTCCAATGGAAATGTTACTGGCGCCCACCTGAGCAAATCGATGAATAACGGGATTTAAGTGATCAAGTGATCATTTTGAGGATGTTTGGGTTGTGTCCCAGTATGTGATTTATCCTAATGAATGGCCCATCATCAGGAGACATCAAATTCCCATGTAGCAAAGAATGTTTATTCCGTTTTTGGGTGGTGGAGGATCTAAATATGTATGTATGTCACTTAGACTGATCTTTCATTTCCTCATTTGGGACTCTTGCCTCTTTGGTAGCGTGCTGTCTAGGTAATGTTTCCAAAGATGAGAGCAGTCAATGTAATCTCCCACTGACATTTCACTGTCATCTATTATTTTCCTCGGCTGATAAGCAGTTTCTTTGTAAACCTAGAACTTTTGCCACATGCAAAATATTAAATCAGCAGATCCTCACATTATACACAAAAATTAATTTAAAAGAGAGTCAAGTGAAGTGATTTCTGTGGGTAAAATAAAGTCACTTTCTATATAAAAGCCACAGCTACTTTACTACAAACATATAACTCACTTGATCACTTGACATCCCGTTATTCATCAGTTTGCTCGAGTGGGCACCAGTAATATTTCCATTTGACCCTATCACGTGCCAGTGTAGCCCAATGGCATCTGGTTGCTTCAGGAATACAAAGAGCCTCAAACCGTTCTTTTCAGGGTCTTTACAAAGAAGTCTGACCATCTTGTAGGTGGGCTGCCAAGTGATCTTTTGACATCGTGTGAGATCCAGTCGGTAATGGCTCTAGTCCAGCAGTCATCTCCAAATTGCATTACATGTCCAGCCCATCTGGTTTTCAATGCCTTGGCAAGCGAGACAGAGTCCTTGACTCTGGAACAGCGACGGAGGTCAGAGCTCTGGATTCCTTACAAACATATAACTTAAGCTATAATATTTTTTTAAATATTATGAAAGGATACATAATATTTAAATCAGAACTCCACCCAGCAGAAGAGCTGATCACAGCATGGCTCATCGAGGCCCACCCTGCAGCAGCCTTTTTTCAAGTCTGGCCCAGGTGTGCTGATCCAGAGACCCACAGACATGGGGCAGAGTTGCTACTGGCTCTCCCTGTGCCAGCTGCTCACGAGGTGCCTGGGAGGGGATGGCAGGCTCTAGTTCTGGCCCGCCACCCCAACAGAGCCTCACAAGAAGCTAGACAACTCCCCACTCCATGAGGGCTGACATTTTCCACATCTGGACTCCCCTCTCATCAGAGCTCCACCCAGCAGAAAAGCTGATCACAGCCCGGCTCACACAGCTGCACAGGCCATCAATAAATACTGGAGATCAGAGGTGGTGACAAAAGAGTATGCCACCTGCATGGCAGAGCCTGGCAAGCTACCCATGTCGTATTTGATATGCCAAATACCAGTAACAATTATAGACTTCACTCCCATGACCTGATGGAATGGTTTGAGAGTTTTTATGTTCTGGAGCAAGCAGATGCCCTTGGGCTCTACTAGCACGAGACAGGACACATGGAGATGTTACTGGTGGCCGCTCTGCAAATCGATGATGAACAGGAAGACAAGTGATACAAGTGATATGAAAGGAGGAATCTGGGCAGGAGGGGGCCTATATAGAGGAATCCTGATACTAAAGATGAGTGTGGAGTGGATACTGTTTATCTGAAACTTGGTTGTTAATAATGTTATATCATGATTGCGGACAATTGATTCTGACAGTTTCTTTTTATTTTGGTGTAGGAATAATGGGTTAACATATATTTGAAATGGCATGAGACAGTTTTCCTAAAACATATACAGTTATGTGAACAAATATTACCTCACTAAAAGAAAAATAGAAGATTCCATGTCTACCATGCTATCTAACGATTTGAAACATTTCACGGAGTCTTCATTTTCTGCAACACAAAATACAAAATAAAGCATTGCTTTGACTGACCTTTCCAATTCTGTATATGAACCGAATATGCTAACTTACCTTTAGCTCCCACTTAAGCTTTTTTCTTTTATATGTATAAAATTACTTATAGCCTTTCTGACCAGCTATGTCATACACTGTATTTTAAGCCATTTTTTTTTCACATTTTTCCTTATAGAAAAATGTTCTCTATAGAAATGTTCCTTATAGAAAAAACGTTCTCCGGGCTGGGCCAAAGTCATGCCAGACGAGGGACGGACATTCACAGTGAATGGGACCACTCTTCTTGTTCTGCCAGCAGGCTCCCTCGTTCTTCGCTGGCCGCGTGGCAGGGGAGCACAGCAGAGCAGGGTCCTCCCATGCAGCAGACAGCTCTCACTCTGGCCAGGGGGCCCTCTGGTCCGGTCCCCCTGCAGTGGGTGGGGCCGCGGGGGGCGTGCCTCACCCTGCCCTCGGTGGTGCCCCTGGAGCGTTCCAGGTGGCCGCCCGTTCAGGTGCATGACACCTAGCTGGTGGTGTCGTCTTTCCTTATAGAATGTCATGCCTTAAAAATGACAGTTGAGGGGGCCGGAGAGATAGCCCAGCAGGTAGGGTGTTTGCCTTGCATGCGGCTGGCCCATGCCAGCCCAGGTTCAATCCCCAGCATCCCATATGGTCCCCTGAGCACCGCCAGGAGTAATTCCTAAGTGCAGAGCCAGGAGAAACCCCTGATCATTGCCAGGTGTGACCCAAAAAGCAAAAAAAAAAAGACATTTGATTTCCTAGTTTACAAAGAGTTTTTTGATACCAATTAATTTATTTTCATAGATATGATCTAAGTAGGTATTTTATTTTATAGATTAGATATCAAAAGCTCAGTTTTGCCTTATTTGAATTCAAATTGTTCTCTTCATACTCTAACATCAGTGGTAAAAGTGTCTCTAATGTTCATTGGTACAAACATTTGCCAATGGTTACATATACTATGATATATATAATATCTCATATCTATATCTATGATATATAATATCTCATATCTATATCTATTATATATAGATATGAGATATTATATATAGATATAATATATTATATATAGATAGAGATATGATATATATTGAGATATATCATAGAATATGTAACCATTGGCAAATATATGTATATATATAATTCTTAAGTATTCATTAATATTTGGAAATAATATACTTAGATGCTACAATGTGAGGCATTTATATGTGCAGAGAGCTTTATTTCTAGTGTGTGTAATTAGGTGTGAAGCTCCTTTGTGTCAGGGTCACAGAGTTGTATCCACCAACAAAGCCCAATATCGGCAATTGTTGGGGGATTGGTGGTGGGAAATGGGCACTGGTGGAGGGATGGGTGCTGAAACACTGTATGGCTGAAACCCAAACTTGAACATCTTTGCAATTGTGTATCTCACGGTGGCATAATAAAAATATTAAAAGAATGAAAAAACAAGGCAAAAGCAAATCACTGCTTTATTGAAATAATCAAAGTTTTTTAAAAAATGAAGCATATGAACTTTGGACATATTCCTCAAATTTTCTCAAGTGGTTTATTGTATTAACTTGAGTTTTCTAAGTGTGCAATAAATGAAACATACAAAACAAAACACAAAACTCCTTCAGGGTTATTACCACAAATTATTAGCCACGGGTACCATTATCATTAGTAATGAGGGCATCTTTTTTTGGGTTCTAAACTAATCATGCTGAATATTCAGCATCTTTTGTAAAGGCTAATTGAGGAAAAATTAAATACTAAGCTCTTGCTTTGTGAGTGTAGTTATTAAGATGTGGAAGTGCTGTCACTAGAGTCTCATTGAACTCACCTAGAATGAATCTTTGTTTTTGTTTCTGTGTGTTATGAAACAGCTGGATTCCAAATACAAGCAAACTGAAATCTAGTTTTGGAAAGAACTTCGTTTTCAGGATGCTCTTAGCTCAGAATAGCTCAAGCTTACTCCAACCACACAGCATAATACAAAGAATGTCTGTAGCTAAGATATTCAGATCAATACCTTGGAGGGCAAAAATATTAATCACATTGTTCGAAAGTGAGAGGAAGGTCTGGCAATGGGTGTCATCACTCCTGTATTTGAAAATGAAGTTTGCGACCATGATCTTTTCTCCAAGCAGGAGATGGCTAAAAACAAGTTGATCCCCATCCAGTTCATAGAGTACTAGAGTTACATTCTTTGGTTACTATTTGGCAAGACCACTGTCAAGGCCTTTGTTGCTTTCAGCTTTGTGTTTGGCACAGAAAAAGGTCAACTTATTTTTCTATACAAATCAAGATACCTTTGCTGCAAAGCAGTATCAATTCGTAATCACTGCTGCTTCCAAAAAAGCTCTCGTTGGAAAACCACAGGCGATGCCTTCTACCAGTGTTTTAACTTTCTGTGATTTTTTCAGGAATCTTTTTATATAAATAATTTTCCTGTAAAATATTTGACATTTTATGATTGTTCCTTGGAGGCAAATATGAGCAAAAGATGTTTTTTCCAAAAAAAACCACTTGAGTTTTATAAGTGTAAAGAGTAGTTGCATGGATTTCAATTTGAATGGACCTCAGGCACAAAACATGGGTCCCCCTGGATATAAAAGGCTATGAATTTTTTGTTCTACTTTTCAGCATCTTTGCTCCATTAGGGACCTCTTTTCCTAAATGCCTTAGGTAATTTAGTTAAATATAGAAAGGACCCAGTATCATAAATGTCTTCAATGATTGTAAAAAGGAAGAATATAATTTAATAACTTAGTTCCTCTCAATGTTAAAACTCAATATGAAATAGAATGTTTTCCGTTCAACATAAATGAAGACAAACATCTTTATAAACACTTTTGTTCTATCAGAAGTAATCATGGAGGATATGTTTGACAGAAATTTCTAGCTGCAGTATTGTTGAAATTATATGTATATTGAGAACATGAAATTAATACTAAATTTTTTGTCCCTTTGTTTAATATTACTTAGGATGTGATGAGCTCAGTATATGAATTGAACCAGTCACATTACTTCCTCTACTTCTTCCACTCAAAAGCTTCAGTTATTAGCTCGATTATGAAATATTTATTTCGGCAATTAAAGAGAATGATACCTTACATAAAAATAAATATATCAGAAGCATTATTTTCTTTAATAACATTTAAGATATATTGAAGTTCTCTCCACTGATGATCATATGTTCAATGCTTAAATTCAGAAATCCCTGGGCTGAGATAAGTCAGTTTATTCTCCATTCTGCTGTTTCCTGTTATAGTAACTCAAAGTATTTCTTACCAATGGATATAATATGTACCTGGAGCTGGAATTTCTTCATCTTCTTTACCAATTCTTCAATGTTCTTGAAGGCATTCCATGCTGCTCTCTTCCTCCTGCATAGTTCAGGTGCTAGGTCGTTTGTCATGTTGAGTTCTCAACCTAGGTACACATAACTGCTGCACTCAGAGATGTTCATTCTGTTGAGAGCAAATGGAGCATCAAGAACTAGTCCATTTCTCATGAACATTGTCTTCTTGAAGTTCAGCTGCAGTCTGACCTTTCCACATTCATGGTCAAAATTAGCCAGCATTTGTGTTGCTTGTTGATATTTGTTATTAGAATGATGTCAACAGTGAAGCCAAGATGATGTAGTTGGCAACCGTCTATCTTCACTCCCATTACTTCCCATTCCAGTCATCGCCTGACATTCTGAAACTGAAGAATTTCAGTGAAATAGTATCTCTCTGTCTTACCTCTCTCTTTATGTTCATGATTACTTCCTTGTAAAATGGTGAGATCCTACTAGTGAATCCGTAATACAACTCTGGAGGATCTTGATTACTGAGTTTGAACTATCTATTTAGCTAGGGCTTTGATGACTGCTTCAGTATCAACAGAGTCAAAGGCTTTCTTTAAATCAATGAACATTAGAGAGAGTGGCAGCCTCCAACTCTTGCAAAACTTCAATGAGCTTGGTCACCATGTGGATATGGTTGATCATACTGAATCCTTTTCGGAAACCGGCATGCTGGCATGGTTATCACTTAACATTTATCTTCCCATTATCTTCCTGTTACACTAGTCATCTAGTGTAAAAAGATGAAAGAAGAAGCTGATAAAATCTCAGGGCCGAACTAGGCAACCAAAACAAAGAAGGACTAACATGACTGTCTGTACTTTCCATGCACGTTCACAGGTATCTGAAGCATCCATCAAAGACCTGATGGTGCAAGCACAAAAGATCACGCACGACATCATTGGACTGACCAAGAACAGAAGGTGTCAATTACATCATGCCGTTTTCTACACTAGAGAAGAACTGTTCCTTGGAGCATGCGACAATAGAGACTTGGTGGTGTCAGTGTCCTCCTCAATACAAACCTAGCCTTGAGCATTGATTCATTCAAATGCCTTACAATCCGAATCAGATGCGTATGCTTGAATAGATGTGGCTGATTGCAGCAGTTTCTAGCCTCATCATCTATACACCAACATCCAATTATGATGAAGAAGAAATTGAAAAATTCTACATGGAGCTGGAGAAGTTCTATAAAGAAGACCAGACCTTCTACAAGATCATACTCAGTGACTATACTGCTAAGATAGGGCTGAGTAGGTCACCAGAAGAATTGCACATGGGGACTCATGGCCTCAAATGGCCTAGATAAAGAAAGACTTTAAAGAGAGAAGAACAGCAGTACTGGTTGATGCAGCACAACACGGAAAAGCATTCACAATGCCCACCTGTCCTACACCAACTATAAGATCAAGATGACTGCCCTCAGATGTCCTGATGGATCTATCACATCTTTCAGAAGGGCAATGGAGAAAATAATCCACGACTTCTACTCGTATCTCTGATAGCCAAGTCCACCTGCCGACATACCAAATTCCGCAGGATGGATATGTTGTTTCCAGTGTTCCCTTCCAAAATCAAACATGCCATTTTGTTGATAAAAAAGTGTTCAGCACCCAGTCCAGACAAGGTTAGACCTGAACACCTGAAGAATCTGAAGCCAGAACTTGTCAACATACTAGCTGGGCTCTTCACACTCTACCTATCAGAATGCAAGGTTCTGTCACAAAGAAAAACCAGCAGGACCATTCTATTGTACAAGAAGGTTAAATAAGTAAACTTGATAAATACTATCCTTCCCAACACTTTTCACATACCAGTTTTTGAAACCATTCTTATTCTCTATGTTTAGGTGTCCCATGATTTAGGATAATTTAATTATCTCAATATTTGACTGCAGATTGCTAAGCTTAAAAAAAATGATGTTAGATCTTTAATTGGAACTGATTCATATGAAAATCAATTAAAACTATCTTTGAAATAGAAAAATATCCCAGTTCGAATAAAACCTGAAAAATAGATGATATTATTGATTATACAAATGTTCTAAATTAAATTATAGTTATTTATAATATATAAATGTTTAGCATACTATATAATTAAAATACATATATATATATACTGTGAAAGTGTATATGTGATAATTTTTTAGGTGATACAGATCTCTTGATCTAGAAAGAAGAAATTATTCACTTTAGACATATTGCATATTTTAACACATAGCAAGTGGCTTCTCTTCATTCCAATGAGACAGGACTTATTCTTTCAATACTATTAGATGATGGTGATGTTTTAAATATAAAACAATCAGACCCCACCACATGCCTTGCACAAATTTCAATTAAAAGTGTATTAGAGACATTGATATAAGACTTCAATCAATCCATAAATAACATAGAGAAAAAATAAATATGACCTTTCATGAAAATCAAGGAAACAATATACTACTTCTGTAAAGCCTAAGAACTGAGATTCCTTACAAACCAGGAGGCCTTCCTCTCACACTCTTTTTCAAGGGTTCAGCAACACTATTTCAAAAAGTTATTTGTGCTCATACTTTGGCTCATTGCAGCACTACTCAGGATAGTAACAATCTGGCAAGAGCTCTAGTGCTGAAGAAAGGATGACTAAACACAGAACTTGTGATATATAAAACAATGGAGTCCTATACAGCAATAACAAAAGATGTAAGCCAAGCCATTGTGTGACACGTGGGTGCACCTAGGGAGTTTAATACTGAATGAAATCAGTCAGGAGAAAGACAGATGCAAACTGATGTCTTATAAGTGGGATGTAAAGAAACATAGTAAGAGACTAACAGACAGCCAAAGGCAACAGAACTGTAGAGCTAGTGTACAAAATTGAGTTTACCATTAGGGGGTAAAGGGGTGGGTAAGAGGGGTCCCTGGAACATTGGTGAAGAGAAACAGACTCTCTGCTAGTGGGTGTGGTGGCACCCCAATGTAGGCATGAAACTTTCCTTAACAGCATCATAAATCTTGGGACCACAATAAAAGATGGGGGGACACATTTAACACATCCTTTTGTCCATGAATTAGACATTCCTCAAATACAGTATTCTTCCTCTACATTCACCCATCACTAGTCCTTGAGTTTTTATCTTGATGACCACTTTGTTAAATCATCTTCCAGTTATATTCCTGGTGACTTAATGACACTGTGTACCGCTGGCCTAGGAGGGACTAACTGAGAAATTAGTCATAATGTGGAGCTATAAATCAGGTAGACTATATTTTAATGCTATTGGGAATGTATCAAACAAGATTATTGTGTGATTACCAGAAACCCAGGAAACTAAAATGTCATCTGCGAGAATACAGACATTGGCTGTTCAGTCATAGATAGAATCATAAATAAACTGTATATTTCTCAGAAGCCAGGGAAGCTGAGGGAACTTTTTTTGAAGGAATCGAGTTTAAGCGTGCTCTGAAGCTGACAGGAAATGATGTTCAGTGTGTGCTAAGGTTAAAATGTTCTTGCTCAAGGCTAAATTGGATGTGGCCACAATTGGAAGAGACCATTTTCTATTATTTATGAACATTTCAGATTTCTAGTGGCACAGCTATTGTTTCAGAAACCCGAACGTGGGAAGACCTGAATAATAAAAACAGGGTAGAGAATGTAACTTTTATTTTCGGTAGTGAACTACTGCAGAGTTGACAAAGAGTCAACTATTTGCATTCATCATGACCTAAGCAAAAACCTACTGCAAATAGGTTGACAAAGAGTCATGCTTTGATTTGTTTAATTTCTTATTTTTTGAAGTTAGTATAAAATATTTTAAACATATTTTCAAAACACTAGCTTTCTGGACTTCATGCCAGTTTTATTGATTTCATTATAGTTGAGGAAAAAATTGAGTAAAATTAAGTATTTGTTTTGAAACTTGAAATATATAACTCTATGTATGTTATTAATGGAGAGAGTCTGAGGTAGTTAAGTCTAAGGAAAGATAAGAGTAATAGCATTAAATTTCGTCTGGTGGTGCTTCAAAGTAGAATAGAACTATTATGAAAAATGAGATTTATTCAGATGTTTTGTTTTATTCTGTAAGTAATGAAGCCTCTTTATCTGTCTATAGTATGATGGATATAAAACAAAGGTGAAAAATATCAACAACTCTACATTCTACACAGTAACATATCATGTTATTTGAAAGGTGAGCCCCAAAACACATTTTCTTTTTTTTTTATATTTTTTTTTTTTTCATCCATTGATTCTGTACACACAGAATTTTTATGCATATTTGCATACACATGTGTATGTTCTGCTGTCTTATTTTCTAGAATTCAACTCAAGCTAAAAACTTCGGGCACCTTCAGCTATGAAAGGTTTTCCATCTTTTCCTGAAAGAAAGGCAGGAAGGTGATGAATTCCTTGGTTCACAGGACTGAAGGTTTTGAGGAATTGCCCTACCTTCTGGCTAATGAATGCTTCCCCTATATGTAGTTTTTTTAGGCAAATCAGTTTCCATTACGAATTCTTTATAACTTCACTCCACTTCCCTGTTGTGTTCAAATGTACCGCATTTTGAACAGGAGAGCCAATACTGTTTTGTTTATTTGTTTTGTTCTGAAGTGAGGACCAAAACATGAACTGCTTTCTACAGGACATACACCTTCCTTCTTACTATGGCTCTGCTTCTTCTTTTTCTTTTTCTTTTTTTTTCTTGCGTCACACCCCGTGATGCTCAGGGGCTAAGTCTGATTCTTCCATCAGGAATTATTCCTGGCGTGCTCTGGGGACCACATGGGATGCCAAGGATCAAACCCAGGTCAGCCACATGCAAGGCAAATGCCCTATTGGTTGTGCTATTGCTCCAGCCCCATAGCTCTGATTCTTAAATGAGTAAGACTTAGGTGACTTTCCTACCCATGGTGGTTCTAAGCACAAGAATCAAAATGCAAATGGACTAGTGGCTATTGGAGCGTGCATATTTATGGCACTCACATGACAATCTAAACAGTCACTCATTGCTGACCAGTATATTGATAAGGAGATATTATTTTCTTTTTTTAATTTTTTCATTTAAAGGGGTACTTATTAGAATTTAAATGTAAGTTGCTTAGGTCATGAAGAATGGAATTAAGTTCTTTTTGAAATTAAGTTTATACTAGTTCATAAATCAAAGCAAATATCTTGTACCAATGCCACTTCCTTACTCCAAATTAATGCTAGTGAAGAGCATTCAAGGAGAGTTTTCCCAATTAACCGATAATATGGATTTATATGGCTCAGTTTCTTCCAAAAACACGATTTTAGCTTTATATTTTACCTTACATCTTAAACTGATAAATTTAATTTAATCTAATCTAGATAGAACCTGTGAACATTAATTAAAAATTGTGTTCTGAATCTAAGTGATTCAAGCATTGTTCCTTTTTAATAAATTACTAGGATACTTTTGGAATTTAAGCTGCAAATCTTTCTCAACAGCATTAGCAACCAGAAGAACTTATATAAACATATGTACATATATGTATAGATATATACCTTATATATTCCTATATAAATATTCATACATATATGTCGGGAAATGCCGCCAGGGTCCCCGACAGTGTCAGGACAGAGGTTCTCTTCTACCTTCGAGGACGCCTGGAGAACAGATGAAAACTCACGAGTCCGGTGCAGTTCCAAAAAGGCTTTTAATAGTACAAAAGCTCTTCCACAGCACTCCAATATAATGAATAAACTTTAGCTCTGGTCTGAACTTAGACCATACAAAAGAGCCTAAGTCTCCCACCAAAGAGAGAGGATCTCACCCGAGCTGAGTCCTACCCAGAAGATGCAAAAGGCCAAAGACGCAAAAAGCCAAAAGCCAAAAGCCGCAAGGCTGAGGAGCCAAAAGCCGAAAGCTAAAAGGCCCAAAAGGCAAAAGTGAAGCGTGAAGGGGCCTCAAGTCAGCCCCTTGTATACACCAAAGTAATCCAACTCGGGAGGGTCATGTCAACAAAGAACTCTAAACAGAGTGTAGTGCCACACCCTATTGCAGGTATAAACAAAGGTTATGCCAAGGACTAACGAGATTATCTCTTATGTAAAGCACTGGAGAGAGGGGCTGGTATAAAGTAATACATCTTAACTTCATGAGCTTCATGTAATCTAGATGGTACCCACAAGGTCCTTCTTATTATTATCTGCACCAGGGTGATTCTGAGTATCTTGTTCTCGTGTACTGAAAGGGTCACTCTCGCCTGCTTAGAGCAAACTAGTATGATCCTTCCTATAGTCTCAACGTAACCAGGGTGGTAGTCTCCTGGTAAATTCTAACTGTCCCACTCTGGGTGCAGTGGGTATAAAGAGGAGCTGTGCCCAATCTAGAAAACATAGAAGTCTTCATAGATGTATAAATCAGAAGTTATTCAATCAAGGTGACTTCTGTAACTACCACACCACCCTCTAGCAGTATTTACATAGAAGAGAAGTCTCATTAGAATGAACCTTGACTTAAGTAGATTAAGCTGGGAGTGGGCAAAACAACAAAGCTCCCAGAATAGCTAAACCTGTCCTCCAACACATATATATGTTTGCATGTATGGTATTTTTTTTTTTTTTTTTAGGTCACACTCCATGATGCTCAGAGGTTACGTCTAACTCTGCACTCAGGAATTACTCCTGGTGGTGTTCAGGGGACCAAATGGGATGCTATGAATGAAACCCAGGTCAGTCTCATGCAAGGCAAACACCCTACCCGCTGCACTCTCACTCTAGACCCTGGTAGTATTATTAAGATGATTAAGTTTGTTTAAGGGTTCTAAGGACAATATTAACCTGTAAAACATATTGCACATATTTTTTATCAAATTCTAATTAAATAAGCAGTGAAACCAACACAAGTAGTAAAATATTCGAACAGTATTAAAATAAATGAGAGCAAAGTCAAAATCACCACGATAGGAAAAAAATTTAGGTATGAAATAATTAATCTATAGTGTTATAATATTGTTTACATTTAAGTGCTAATAAGTCATTAAAAAAGTTGAGACATTGATGCAGGGAAATTACACTTCTCCCAGAGGAATTCCTAAAATAGAACTTGAAAATGTGCTGGCTCAATAAACCTATAATGTTCTTATTCCTAAATTATCTAGATGATGCACTTGCCAAATAATCTGCATATCTCTTTAAAACCTCTAAACTTTCATGATCTCCATGGCAAAAGTGAAAATTTCTTACATGAAAGTGCCAATCTAATTTTCCACTTATTTGGCTTTTATCAAGTAACTTAAAAAAGAAAAAAAAACTTTCATAATTATCACTAACTACTTAAACACATAGCTTAAATTTTCAAGCTTAATGAAAAAAATTTGAAACATGTAAACATTGAAATCATGTAATAATATTTTTTTATTTCAAATCATATGTTTTATTCTACATTTCAATGTGAATGTATTAATGTATTTGGATTTGGGTTTTTTCTTTTTGGTCTTTTGGGTGTCTATTTTTTTGTCTTTTTTGTGTCTTGTAGGTGGCTTCCCACCTACAAGACTGTCAGACTCTTCGTCATGACACTGAACAAACGGTTTGAGGCTCTTTGTATTCCTGAAGCAACCAGATGCCATTGGGCTACACTGGCACTTGATAGGGTCACATGGAAATATTACTGGTGCCAGTTCGAGCAAATCAATGAATGTCAAGTGATCAAGTGATCAAGTGTCTTTTTGACCTTATCCAGTGGAGTTCAGTAGTTACTCCTGGCTCTGTGCTCAGGGAATCACTCCTGACAGACTCCAGGGATCATATCTAAAACTGGGGATTGAACCTAGGGTTGACCCTCTGCAAGATGAGCACTCTTTCTACTGTATTATCTCTCTGGCAGTATTTTGATTTATTCAACAAATTACTACATAGGAGAGATTTAAGCAACAAGCATTCATTATTCACAGGTCTGAAGACTGGACATCCACAATTCCAGTGTTAACATGGTCTGATTGATAGCAAATTTAATCTTCCTGGTTTACTGTGTCATTGTGTGGCAGAATGAGACTTATGTAATTCTCTGGTCTCTTCTTAGTCACGAAATCTTTTGTGCTTACTTTTATGACCTAATTACGTCCCAAAGGTTCAACATCAAATAACATTACATTGGTACTTATAGTTTCCACAGATGAAGTTTCTTGGCAAAAAATATTCAATCCATTGCAATTAATATTCCCATTCTCCCTAAACACTGATGATCTGCATGTTTTCATTTGCTGATGAGTTGCACTGATTATATGTGTTGATAGCCTATGTGATTTTCTGATTACTCATCATTCACCAATACCTGTATCCAGATCTAACAATGAAAAGAGACTAATCAGTGCAGACTTTGAGTTTCTATGACCAGATTTCAAGACCAATATGTCAACTTTAAATAAATATCAAGACCAAAGGCAAAATTCCAAAGATGCCCACATGATCGATTAAGTCAATAAAAAAATAATTCAAGAGACAATTTTTGAATTTAGTGATTTGAAGGTTGCAGATACAGTGTAGCACTTACAGAACTCGCCTTGTATGTGAGAAGTCTGGGTTCAATGCTCACAATATCTGTATGTAATATACTTTTCACGGATAAATAATGACATGATTTTTAGTTTTACTGTCTTACTCTCAAATTACACTTACCTAGTTTTGGTTCATGTGTAGATCTACATATAGTGAGGTGAAAACATCTGAGATGTGCATACAATATGCATACACACATATGTCGATCTATACAGATGGGTAGATATATGTTCTATATTTATAAAACATTTTAAATGTTTTTGTTGATTTTAATAGTGTGTTTTCAGGTTTTACTCAAATAGTAGTTTAAGTTTTTTTAGATAATAGAATAATGCTTTTATAACATTTTGAAGGCAGATATTTCATTCATATGTATAAAAGACCTTTCATTAATGTCAACTTCACCATAGCAGAAGCACTATTTACTTAAGAAATAACCTTTGAATCTGAAACTTATCTGATAATATGGTTCTGTGAACAAATGGTTTTCTGATGATATGGCTAATTTGTATAAAATATTTATATCAAGATGTCCTTTCAGACTTTCTGAGCAAAGCAGACTATCTAAGGGATGTATAAATATGAATAATCCATAAATGTTCCTTACAGAGCATTGTTAGGTCATAGTAAACTACTCTCTGAACAACCTTAGGCATTAATAGGATTTTTCTAAATCAACCTTGGTTCAAATAAAACTCCTCTCTAATGCGGTTTGTGTGGGCAAGGTGAAAAGGACTGTTATTTTCTTCTGATGTTCTTCCCAGTTGTGTAAAACAACACTATATTAAGTAATTTGTCTGCCTTTATGAAGAATAAATATCTCCTATTGGTAAAGGTCAGATCCATCTGTAATAGTTGTAAGTATCTGAACTCAAAAAGGAATTCACAGACAATTAGTTTAAAACTCAAGAAACTGGATCTTTATCTTCTCACTTTTCTTCAAAGATGCTAACATCTTAAGGATTCCTGCACACAGGGAAACAATCAATACAAAGAATGTCCAGTACTCACTGCATTTATTGTTCTATGGCACTTTATCTCACTGATACTCAACTTTACAAGTGACTTTTACTGTTAAATTTAAGAAATCATGTCTCTTTGGAGGATATTGATTATTGTATTTTTTAAGACTACACTACACTATTTTCTTGGCTTCCACTTAATTTTAGTTATGGTTTTAGTTACAACATTGGCAAAGCACAGATCACTAACACCAGAAAATAATAAAAACTGTTCAGTAACCTAATGATAATTTTCTTTCACTCATAGTTTTAGAATATATTTAGAAATTATTTCTAAAAATAGTAAAAGCAAAATTAACTTATACACAATGAATATTATCAAGGACATTTATTCTTTTTTGAGTAAAGCACATTTTTTGAATAGCATTGATGAAGTTATCAACAGTCTCAGTCAGTCACTCCTCTTAGTACCACCTCTGTGACTCCTCTTCCTCTAGCATTTCCGGCATCTTGAATGGTCCACTAAAGAAAGGACCTTTACCTCCTTATAGGAAGTAAAGGTTGGTGTTTGTAGTAGGGAGCTAAGAGCATGTTCACACATGTACATCCAGACATAAGACTTGAAGCACTCTAGAAGAATTACCACTTTTGCCTGATGGGACTATAAATAAAGTGCTTTTAAGTAGGAAAACATCATATCCTGAGATAATTCAAGTTAGATGGTAATCGACTCCACTTTGCAGTGATGATGATTCTAGTCAATGATCATTTAAAGAAAGAAGAAAAAATGACTTGGGTAAACTTAATTATAATATAAACTGAGACAATTATTCTCCTACTCAAGAACTTATAGATATTCTTGTAATGTCATGTTATATTCAAATGTTTATAGTTGAGGGACACAAATTATCTTTATGTAATAGGAAATGCAATCATTTGAGGGTTGTTGGCAACACTGAGCTGTACTCAGGATCCAGTACCCTAAATTCTGTTCTCAGGGATCACTACTTTCAGTGCCCGGTGCCTGAAATTGAGCCAGGATTCTATGCAAGTGCTTTAATCTCTGAACAATCTCTATCACTTGTATCACTTGTCTTCCCGTTGTTCATCGGTTTACTCAAGTGGGCACCAGTAACATCTCCATACATCCTGTCACATGCTAGTGTAGCCCAAGGGCATCTGCTCAATCCAGGAACATGAAGAACCTCAAACCATTTGTTCATTTCATGGGGATGAGGTCTAAAACTGTTACTGGTTTTTGACATATCACATATATATGGGTAGCTTGCCAGGTTTTGCCATATGGGTGGCAGTAGTAGGCTCTCATCTCATGCATTTACTGATGAATGGGGAGAGATAGTCTTTTCTTCTTGGGTGAGCTCTGATGAGCTGTGGAGTCTGGATGTTGAAAATGATTGCCCTCATGGTGTGGGGGTTCCTCTGGCTTCTTGCTAGGCTCAATTGGGATGGCGGGACAGGGCTAGAACCCGCCTTCCCCCCCCCCCCGCATGCCTCATGGTCAGCTGAGCACAGGGAGAGATGCCCCATGTATCTGAGTCTCTGGATCAGGCATACCCGACCTTGAAATAAACTTTGCGTAGGGTGGAACTATGATGAGCAGTACTTGAGATCAGCTTTTCCCTTGGGTAGAGCTCTGAAGAGCTATGGAGTTTGATGTTGAAAATGGCTGTCCTCATCCTCTGGCTTCTTGCAAGGCTCTTTTGGGATGGTGGGCCAGGGTTAGAACCCGCCTTCCCTCCCACAATCTCTATAACACAAAAATAACCTTAATTCAGCAAAATTACATGTTTCTTAATAGAATAATTATCTGTTGATTATAATATATATGAACATCTTTTTGATGCTTTTTTTATAGACCTATTACTGATTTCTTGTTTCTCATTTCCTACTCCTTTTATTTTATTTATTTACTTTTTTCTTTTGGGTCACACCTGGCAATGCTCAGGGGTTACTCCTGGCTCTGCTCTCAGGAATTACTCCTGGAGGTGCTCAGGGGACCATATGGGATGCCAGGGATCGAACCCAGGTCAGCCGAGTGCAAGGCAAAAAAGCCCTACCCACTGGACTGTCGCTCTGGCCCCCAACTACTTTTATTTTTAATTTTGACTTTTAAATTTCTTTTACTTCTCCATTAAGCTGGCATCTGTTCTCATCCATTGTGGCACTTCTCTATTACAGCTTCATTATTTTTTTAAGTATTTTATTATACCACCGTGGATATACAAATAAAAAGATATACAATTAAAAAGTTCATGTTTGGGTTTGGTCATACAGTGTTTCAGCACCCGCCCCTCCACCAGTGCCCCTCCCCACCACCAACATCCCGGTCCCCTCCCCCTTCCCCAGCCCGTCCAGGCAGGTTCTTTATTTCTTTCCCTTTCTCTCTCTTTCTCTTTCCTTCCCCTTCCAGACTGGATAAAGAAGCTTTGGTACATCTACACAATGGAATACTAGAGCTGTTAGGAAAATAAGTTATAAAATTTGCCTATAAGGATGGACATGGAGCTTCATTATTTTTATCTAAAGCTCCATTCTCTGTCCTCAGGATTTCTTTTCTTTGGGTGGGAGGGGTCATACCTGGTAATGCTCAGGGATTACTCTTGGCTCTGCACTCAGGTATTACCCCAGGAGATGCTCGGGGACCATATGGATGCTGGGGATAGAACCAGGGTCAGCAGCATGCAAGGCCAATGCCTCTGCGATGTGCTATCACTCTGGCTCCTCTCCTCAGGATTTCTTTTACCTTCTTTAACCATACCTGTCATTGGAATTTATCTCACCTACGCCTTTTATATAAATAACCAAATATAAGTGAAAATGATAAGGAAAGAGAAATCATTCAGGTTCATTAAGTACACACGAGGTTTCTGATGCACAGAATCTATGGATTCTTTAACCAAAGTTCTTTAGTGATTAGCTCCATTTTTGGTTACAAATATGGAGATAAATGAAAAGCATCAGAAATTCTGTAATCAGGGAAAAACAAGGTTAGCTGCACAAGCTAGAATTCTTTGAATCTAACGCTGAAGTGTCTCTGAATCACACTTTTGAATAATTTTAACATCCACTTTAAATATTTTTGCTAAGATATGTGAAACCGCAAATAATAAAGAAATAATTTCAGGGACTGGGACATGATTAACAAGCACCTAATCTGTATTAATTCCCAGAACCAATATGGTCCCCCAAACATTCTCAGCGGCCCCCAAACACCCCTGGCTATAGCCCTGAAGAGCCCCTGCATGGTCTAGTACCATTGGCATACAGGATCCCAGAAGACGCTCAGTCTGTTCCTTTGCCCTGTCCCACTTCCTGGTTGACCAAGAATCATCCATGTGGGAGGGATCCCTGGACCTGTTGAGCATTGCTTGGAAATGCCCCAACCCCTATTTAAAAAAAAAGAAAAGAAAATGCTGCTTTCTAAATTAGATTTTCTTATGAAATCTAGTGTCAATTTCAATTTTCTACTCTTCTTCATTAATTTTCTGTATGCTTCAGCATGATGCAGTTAATCATACATTTCTGAGTGATAATTTCATATTAAAATTTGATCAAATCACTTTAAAATTTTTATACGATTATGCTAATTGGAGATGAATTTTGAAAGTAGAACTGAGCTTCTTCTGGCCTTTAGTTCTTCACATACAATGTACTTTGTAAATACTCAATTACTAATAGCAGTTAATTGTACAAGGTAAAATTTGTCAAGTATACTTGCCATTATAAAAAAAATTAAGACCGTTTCAACCAGGTGTGGCCCCAAATTAAAATGTGTATATTTGTCATGTGTTTCAACTTGAAAATCTGCAATGGTTTTCAAACAGATTAGGAACCCCTAAACTATAATAATTAAAATTTTAAAAGTGCATTTTCCAAGGGGGCGTGCAAATGGGTGGAAAGAAATTTTGAAGCATCGGTAGAGTCGCTGATACTGATGGTAGGTGTGGCGTTGTAACATTGAATGCCTGAAATTCCAATTTGGACTGTATTGTAAAGTACAGTGCCTAAATAAAAAATTGGAAAAATATAATGAAAAAAAAGTAAATCATGTGTTTCAGAAGAAAATTTAAAAATGCCATCCCAGGTATTGTTAAAATGTTCTCAATCTTTCCATGTTATTTGATATGCCAAAAACCAGTAACAGTTATAGACCTCATTCACATGACCTGAAGGAATGGTTTGAGGCTCTTTGTGTTCCTGGAGCGAGCAAATGCCCTTGGGCTACACTAGCATGTGACAAGTTGTTACTGGTACCTGCTCGAGCAAATCGATGAACAACGGGAAGACAAGTGATAAGTGATCACAATAGAAAACCATTATTTTAGTTGAGATTTTAAGCTGAAAAAATGGAAAATATTATGTTTAAAGGGATATTAGTGATGGTTAAGAGTTATTAAAAGGATTTTTATTACATCATCTGAACGAGGCCAAGAGATAGGAAGTGGATAAGACACTTGCCTTATAGAGGTTCTCTCCTGGTTTGATATCCAGTACCACCTCATATGGTCTCCTAAGAACTCCTAAGCTCAGTACAGAGAGCAAAAAAAAGAAAGGAAGAGTCAAAAATAGAAAAAAAATAGACGCCGAGAAATGGATAGCTATTCCTCTTCATGTAGAGTGCAACAATTATAGTTTTGCAATGATATAAACTTGTAAAAGATATGGAAATTCAAAGTAGTCAGAAATTTTAATTATTATATGCAATTTTTGTTGTATTGACTAAAATCTGAACTTCAGAGAAACATAGACTTTTAAGTAAAAATGCAAAAGAGTATAATTTGCAATTGGGAAAAGGGAAAACAAAATGTATAAATTTGAAGTAATCTAAGTATTATTAAATTTGTTAACCATTCCAAAAAGTATGATCACTTGTCACTTGACATCCCATTATTCATCGATTTGTTCGATTGGGCATCAGTAATATTTCCATTTGACCCTATCACATGCCAGTGTAGCCCAATGGCATCTGGTTGCTTCAGGAATACAAAGAGCCCCAAAAAGTATGACAATCCAAAAAAATCCATTAAAAAGGCACGTTGGCAGAGCAATTAGACAATAAGAAACAATAGGAATCTGGATGAAAAATCTAGCATTATTTACAGGTTATACAATAGTATACCATAATATTAAATCATGTGCTACTGTTGCATTTCTATTATGTGAATAGTAAAGAAGTGAAGGCAATCCCATTGTACAATTGCACCTAAAAGAATTAAGTATTTAGAAATAAATTTAAGCAAAATATTAGATGAGAATAACCAAAATGATGACTCTTTTCATCACTGTATCACTGTATCACTGTCTTCCCGTTCATCTTTGATTTGCTCGAGCGGGCACCAGTAACATCTCCATATGTCCTGTCTCATGCAAGTAGAGCCCAAGGGAACCTGCTTGCTCCAGGAACATAAAGAGCCTCAAACCATTCCATCAGGTCATGGGAATGAGGTCTATAATTGTTACTGGTATCTGGCATATCAAATACAACACGGGTAGCTTGCCAGGCTCTGCTGTGCGGGTAGCATACTCTTGTAGTCATCTCAAAATCCAGCATTTATTGATGAACTGCGCGGCCGCTATGCGACGTGCAAGCCGGGCTGTGATAGGCTGGTCTGCTGGGTGGAGTTCTGACGAGGAGGAAGCCCGGATGTGGAAAATGGAGATCCTCATTTAGTGGGGGGAGTCGTCTGGCTTGTTGTGAGGCTCTGCTGGGGTGGCGGGCCAGGGCTAGAACCTGCCATCCCTCCCGGGCGCCTCATGAGCAGCTGGGCATAGTGAGAGCCAGTAGCAGCTCTGCCCCATGTCTGTCTCTGGATCAGCATACCTGGGCCAGATTAAAAAAAGACTGCAACAGGGTGGATCTCGATGAGCCGGGCTGTGATAGGCTGGTCTGCTGGGTGGAGTTCTGACGAGGAGGAAGTCCGGATGTGGAAAATGGAGGACCTCATGGAGTGTGGTGGGGGGGGTCTGGCTTGTTGTGAGGCTCTGCTGGGGTGGCGGGCCAGGGCTAGAACCTGCCATCCCTCCCGGGCACCTCATGAGCGGCTGGGCATAGTGAGAGCCAGTAGCAGCCCTGCCCCATGTCTTTTATATTGAAATAAAAATCATTCTATGAGATGAGTATATATATGAGATGAAATATATATATATGAGATGAATTCATATAGGTACTACACTGTTTACCTTAGCAAAGACAACACACAGTTTCAATGCAATCTCAGTAAAATTCCAAGTATTGTATTTTTGTGGGAGTGTGTTGGTTGGGCCATAGCAGCATTGGTCAGAACCTACTCCTGGTTCTGTGCTTAGGATCACTACTGGCAGTGTTTGGAGACTCTATGTGGTTCTTTTTTTATTATACCACCGTGATACATACAATTACAAAGGTGTTCATAATTGGTTCTTGATAATGCAGTGTTACAGCACCCATCCCTCCACCAGTGCCCCATTCCCAGCACCAATGAACCCACACCCCTCTTGCCCACCCCCCAGGCTGCCTCAACAGCACGTAGCCCCATTTCCTCTCTTTCTCTCTCTCTCTCTCTCTCTCTCTCTCTCTCTCTGTCTCTCTCTGTCTCTCTCTGCATCTCTCTCCCTCTTCTTTCACACATTGTGGGTAGCCCTGCAGATATTTAGAGTTTATCATTTAAAGGATATTCAATGTGGTTCTTGGGTTCAAACCATGTTGGTTGTTCAAACCATTATGGTTGCATGCAAGCAAGTGCCTATACTGGGCTTATATTCATTTTTTTAAATATTACCTTCACATTGTAAAATATTACAATTAAAGTAAATGTTTTATAGTACTGATTATATAGTCATTTAAATTGTTCACATTTTAATTTTAAACCTTTCCAAATTTTATATATCATCTCATGTATTCCAGCAAATTCTGAATATCTCACCAACTAGATAATGCCATATATATAATATATATATTATATATATGTGGTGTGTGTGTGTATTACTTTGTTCAATATTATTTCTCAGCTCATGCAAACATCTCCCATCTCATTCCTAATACTTTTAGTAAATGCTTCTATATTATCTAAAGGTAATATAATTGTTTGTTAAAAATTACATAATTTTACTTTTGTAGGATGTACGATAAGGAAAACTTTTTCTACATAAACTTAAATTTGTTTCAATGTTTTTTGTTTTATCAATTACTTCATAAATGATTTCCCTTTACCTATCATATAGGGTTCTTCGGGAATTAATGTTTGCTTGTTTGGATTTGGCAATACACAGCAGATATCAAAGTTCCTTGGAGAGGTGTGTTTGGGGTTCAATAAAGTTTCAGACATTGAATTCAGGCCTCTTGCGTACAAAACCAGGACCAACCTGTTAATCTATCTCTTTAAGACTTGATCTCACTTTAAAAAATGTCAACCCCACTTCCATTTAGCGTTTATTATGAAACATTTGTTCTACATTTTGCCAGGACCTTTGGATCTCTGGTTTATTTTTATTATTAAGGGTTGGAGAGATATCTGTGATACAGGGGTGAAGGGACATGCCTTACATGTGGCCAGTCCCCTAGTTTAATTGTCCCACACTGTCTGTGGTCACCAGAGCACCACAGGGAGTGATTCCTGAGCGCAGAACAGTTGCAGTTTCTGAACATAGCTATGTGTAGGCAGAAAAACCCTAAAGTTGGCGTATCCTCATAGGCTCCCAAATTTAAACATCAGGCACTGTCATTTCCACCTCTGAAACAGCCCGTATCTGCTCAGAAATTCCAACTGCCCCTGCAACCATGAGACCATAAAGCACTATACATAAGCAGTGAAGGGACAGGCAAGGGCTCCCCGCTGGAAAACGCAGTCCAATCTAGTCTACCTTCATATCTCAACTCAAAAATTATGTTTATAATGAACCTCTCTCTAATTCCCCACATGTTAAATGAAACATTTCTCCAGGATCTAATATTTCAGAGAAATTATTATCATTCTCGTGAAACTGTGCTGAGTTGTTTCCAGTATCTCCATAGTTTTCCAAATGTGTATGTCAGATGAACTACCAGATTACTGTACAAGTCTATGAAATATATACATTATATATTATATATGGATGCACATGTATATAGATAAGCATGTAGAACTCATATGTAATATTAAACTCTTTAAAATAACTGTCTATAGGAAACCAATTTACTCAAGAAAATAAATTTTTTACCTCAATAATTGCATCATCAGGACAGTTATCTTAGGGCAGTTATCTCAAATGATGTGCATGGCTTCCATGGGTGATTCTTAAGGTGATGCCCAAGACAGTGTAGGTTCTCCAAAGTACCACCATGCAAGCTCTTGTGACCCCTGACCATGGCCAGCCCTGTGCCATAATAAACGGTCAAGCTCACTTCACAAGGACTATTGCCACTTGAGGTAGCTCCTGGCCATTGTCCTGAGCAGGGTTCTTATAAAAATTCATGCTAAATTATTTTTATATCCCACCAAGGAATGCAGTCTTCTATACCTATCATTTTCCTTATGTCTAATTTTGCTCAGCACGATACTCTCCATGTTCACCCATTTGTAGGCAAGTTTCACGAATCTACCAGAAGTGTGTAGGCAACTAAGGGTAGGTAAGATAGAGAAGGGATCAGTTTGCCAATAATAGTTGGAAATGGTAAGGCTAGACTAGCACTGCGAATTGAAAGTAGGTAAAGGATATACATTATAACCCTTCAAAGTCTATATTGAAAACCGCATGAGCAGAAAGAGAGACAGAGACTCAGAGATGGAGAGAGACAGGAAAGTACCAGCCATAGAGGCAGTTTTGGGGGAGGGAAACTGGGGACATTGGTGTTAGGAAATGTGCACTGGGGGAGGGATGGGTGTTGGAACACTGTATGACTGAAGACCAATCAACAGCTTTGTAATTGTCTATCTCATGGTTACATAATAACAAAACATACCAAATTATAAATAAATAATTTGAACATAAACATAAATGTTTACTGAATACCTATATTGTATAAGGGTATCAAGGATAAAATTAATATTTATGTAGACCAGATCATTTGAAATATGAGCCTACTTATTTTAGTTCTGGGGTTATAACCAGCAGGGCTTAGGGGTTGCTCCTGACAGACTTAATGGCCCATATGGAATGTCGATGATTGAACACAGGCTCCCTGCATACAAGGCAAGTGCCCACTTCCTGTACTATATCTCCACTATATATTTTATCTAATACAGAAAGCTAATCTGGTGACACATTATACACACAATACATCTTAAATTTCTAACATAATGTCATTGACTTAATGCACCAGTCACCCCAAGGCCTTAACTGCACCGTCTACTCCAACCATGGGACCATGGTCCCAGTTGTTGAATAGTTGTGTTTGGTCATGAGCACCAGCTGGATAGTTCATAAAATAAACAAAAATACCCCAAAAATTAGTTTTACAGCTCTCGCTGTTTTTAATTTTGTATGACCCTGTTTGCCTAATGGTAATGAAGTTTTCTCTTCCTTTCCTTCCTTCTTCCTTCCTTCCTTTCTTTCTTCCTTCCTTCCTTCCTTCCTTCCTTCCTTCTTTCCTTTCTTTCCTTCTTTCTTTCTTTCTTTCTTTCTTTCTCTCTTTCTCTCTTTCTCTCTTTCTCTCTCTCTCTTTCTCTCTTTCTCTCTTTCTCTCTCTTTCTCTCTTTCTCTCTCTTTCTCTCTCTCTTTCTTTCTCTTTTCTTTCTCTCTTTTCTTTCTCTTTCTTTCTCTCTTTCTTTCTCTCTTTCTTTCTCTCTCTCTTTCTCTTTCTTTCTCTCTCTTTCTCTCTCTTCTCTTTCTTTCTTTTCTTTCTCTCTTTCTTTCTTTCTTTCTTTCTTTCTTTCTTTCTTTCTTTCTTTCTTTCTTTCTTTCTTTCTTTCTTTCTTTCTTTCTTTCTTTCTTTCTTTCTTTCTTTTCTTTCTTTCTTTCTTTCTTTCTTTCTTTCTTTCTCTTTCTTTCTTTCTGTTTTTGCTTTTTGCATCACACTCGGTGATGCTTAGGGGTTACTCCTGGCTCTGCACTCAGGAACTATTCCTGGCGGTGCTCAGGGAACCATATGGAATGACGTGGATCAAACCAAGTCAACCGTGTGCAAGTCAAGTACCCTATCCTCTGCACTATCACTTCGGCCCTTATGATAATGAAATATTAAAGTTTAAGATGCTTCTATGCTTCTATGTTAATACTTTTTGCAACTTCTTATCTTCCTCTTTGCTTTTTCCCATCTTTGTAAAGGCTTTCCTTTCCTTTCCTCCTCTACTGGTTCCTTCATCCCCTCCTTTCTCTTTGCCATTCTTCAACGTCTCCTTATTGTTCTATCCTCTACGCAGCAGATGCCTTGAATTTCAATTTCTTGTATAATTGATTCCAGGTTCAGTATATTTGTAGCATAGTACTTACAAATTTTCTTTCTCGTTTTTCAGTTTTCTTTTCCTCCAGTGTTTTATTCCTTACTGACCTGTTGGGAGTAATAGCCTATATTCTACTGAAGTTCCTTCTGCACATTTTTGCACTCTACACCTAGCATCCATATGGACATAGTCCAGAAATATTCATCTATTGTTGATAATTAGCATGAGAAATTATCTAAATAAAATGTTTATGAAATATAAATTCTGTATTTGATTGCCTTCCTTTCCTTTATAATATCGATCACATCTATAGCAATGATTAATTTATTTGATCATTTGCTTCAAATTAAATAACCATAAAAGAAACTGGATAGGGTTCTTGCCTGTGTAGCAAACCAGAGTTCAATCCCCAGCATCCCATGTGGTCTCCCAAGCACTGTCACTAGTGATTCCAGAGTGCAGAGTCAGGAATAGCCTCTAAGCATCACAAGGCATGGCCCTTCTCGCAAAAAAAAAAAAAAAAAATTATAACTACAAATTATTTTAAAATCGAGAAATAGTTTAACTACTTTGTATCCTATTATATACTAATGGTACAGCATAATGTACATATATACATTTAATAGCAGATATAGTTATAACTGATATATATATAATGAACACAAGATTTACATACCAAATATATGAGCAGATATTACATGTATGTATGTGCGCAGATGTATAATAAATCAACTAACACATCAAAGATTGCAGAAAAATGACTGAGATTTTTGTCTATAAAGATGTTGGCAACTGAAGTTTATTGACTTTGTAATATTCCAGACACTATAATAAGCACTTTGAAAATTACCTGATTTAAGTTCATCCATTAACTCTGAGAGGCAGATGGTATTATTTGAATGATAATAAAACCATGATACCTACATATTACATTATTTATCCAATATCAAGAGGATGACTGAACCAGGAAGCCTACCAAAGAGGTCATATGATTTTCCTCTAAATTGAAAAAGTTCCCAGATTAAGCACTTAGTGCTTTAGTGCACAAAATAGTAGATACATAATACTTTCAGAATCACATTTATTTACACAAATAAATTAGATAAGTCAGAGTTTATATGCTTGCCATTTTTGCTATAAATGAATGATCTTTCCAATAATATCTGAGGACATAATGTGTAATAGCACCAATTCATAGAATAAACAAAATGTCATTTGTGGGAGGAGACCAGCTCTCACGGTGCTCAGGAATTAATCTTGGTTCTGAGTTCAAGAGCCTCCCCTGACTTTGCTTGGGAGATGACGTGTCATGCCAGGAATCAAACCAGTTTAGTCACTGGCTAGGAAGTGCCTTAAGTCCTATGCTATCTCTCTGGCCTACAATTACATCTTATAAATGCAGAGATAAAAGAGAGAAAATAATATGCCTAAGATCAGGTAACTTGTCAATGGGAGAAAGGTATGTCTAACTCAGGTATTCTGTTGTCATTATTTTCCTGTTGTCTCATTAGTAATCGGTTCATCATTAAATGCTGGACTTAGAGATGACTACAAGAGTATGCTACCTGCGTGGCAGAGCCTGGCAAGCTACCGGTGTTGTATTTGATATGCCAAATACCAGTAACAATTATAGACCTCATTCCGGAATGGATTGAGGCTCTTTATGCTCCTGGAGCAATCACATGCCCTTGGGCTCTAGATGTTACTGGGGCCCGCTCGAGTAAATCTATGATGAACGGGAAGACAGTGACAGTGCAGTAATTAGTAATCGTAGCTACAAATCCAGATCATGCATATAAATGTGTTGTGTATATACATACAAATTCACTGAATTTAAGATAATTATGTTTTTCTACTGTAAATGCTATATGTTTATATAATATGTCCAATACACCATAACCATATTGCTACTAAAACATAAAAATCATTTTTATATATTTATACATATAAATCATATGTTTTCCTACTAAAGTTAAAAAATACAGTTTGAGGAAATACTATCAAGTGAAATTTCTGAAGAAAATCTTAGGACATATTTATTATGCTTTACATGAAATGAAAAGTGCTCGTCTTGTATGAGACAAATCTGTGTTTTTATCCTGTGCACCCACTCTGAGCATGGTCAGAAGTAAATCCTGAGTACAAGAGCCAGGATTAAGTCCTGACTGTTTTGGGCCCACAGTTAAGCTTGGGCCCAAAACATTATATATATATACATACAGTATATATTATGTCAACATATATACATAATATATATTATTTTATACTATGTTGCATATATACATAATATATCACTCTACTTTGTATACATATACATAATATATTATATATTATACATATATGTCTGTATATATACGTATTTGTATATATATATGCATATAATGTGTATTGATTCTTCTTTGTTTATTGT
Source organism: Cryptotis parvus (assembly GCA_021461705.1). NCBI lineage: Eukaryota > Metazoa > Chordata > Mammalia > Eulipotyphla > Soricidae > Cryptotis > Cryptotis parvus. The sequence continues at coordinate 47,363 of JAJIBD010025130.1, forward strand.
GTGAACTTGTATTTCATGATTAACAAGACAAATGAACACATTTTGAAATATAGATGGTATATATAAATATATATACATATATACAAAATATGGAATATCCTAATTCCTGAATGGAATTAAATTTCTTGAGATTAAAACCCTCCTGTACATACCAAAGACAAATTGCTTGTGATGTCAACTTGCCCCAGGGGAAATATTGTTCTTTCCATGGTTGCTATATTTGGTCTTTAAAGTGTCTCGTCTCTTTTATTTATGACTGGAAAATTTTAAAATTGTTTGTAATTTGTTCTGCCTGAGTGATAGAACTATGTTTTCAAAAGGACGATGTTTAACTTTGAGGAAAAATAACTTTCAGAGCACTGAATAACTCACTTTGACTCTCCTGGCTTTCTAAAAGTGGCCTAAGGCAGGAAGATGCACCCTATTGCCTTATAGAGAATATTGCCTTCTCTTCTTGGGCATTACTGGAAAAGAGTCCCAAGAATGCTAAAACAGGAATACACATAAAATATGTTGCAAATTATAATTTCCAGGTATCTGTGAGATTTGACATGAAAACACTCATGTACTACGCAAGTAATAATATCATTGTCTTGTCCTACCGGTCACCCACATTTTTATTCTTTGTCTTATCTTAATTTAATTTAATTTAATTTAATTTCCCGGATCCTATTTTAAGATGTCATTATGTGAGTTTGCACCAAGCAGACCATACTGAAGTGTTATCTCCCGATTGTCGGACTCCTAAGTTGGACCTCTCTTATGAAATGTCCCTTGATACATTAACCTACCATTAAAACAAAGCAGATGGGTTAAGAAACCAATGAACTTTAATGGCTTGAGTAGCTTTAGTTTACGCAAGAGACATTTGTTGTTGTTTTTAGAAGCCCAAATATTGAAAATAGAATTCTGTGGCAAACCTATGTTCCAATTCTACTACAGAGCCCCCCAACTTGTCTTTTATAACAATTTCAGTTCAAAGGAAAGCAGGGACTGTCTCTGTTTTTGTTCTTTTGAAGCAATCAATAATAGACTTGCCAGTTCACTAAATGTGCACATATGAGCGGTGTATCAACATTGTTAAATAAAAGGTTACTGCATTAAATAAGATGACCTTGCTACCTTTTAGTTGCAGTCTTAGAGAGCAAACTTGTTTTAATTAGCAGTCAGCAAGCAGACTGTAACTTCACTGAAGGAGCATTGAAGAATCACTGCCTATTAACAACCCAGCGGTAAGTAAGCCAGCACAAATACTTATAACCAAATAGTGTGCATTTCAGGAGTGGAGAGGATTAGCTATTGGGCACACAACACAGTGGAGGAAATTGCTTTATTCCCAGTACTGCTGGGTACCAGGAGGCAATCACTGTGCCTCCAGCCCATTAACAGCATTCAGAGTGTTGCTTCCCATAGAAGGGGTTATTGGCTAACCACTGGGTGACCAATTAAATGCTATGAATAAGTCCCCAACCCAGCAGCATGGGGCCTGTTTGTGGCACAGTGGTATCATTACTAAAGTGAAAAACTTGATGAGAAAGGAACATATTTAATTATAGAACTATACAAATGGCTAATTAGGACCATAAAGTGAAATGAATGACTTTCCAGTGGATTTTTGAATGTTACTGATAACTGCTCAGCTTCTTTGGAGACCATGAAAGTGATCTACAACTGGAGCTCGCATGTCATGGTAATAGATGGATCTTCATTAGAGGAAGCTTTTTTTGACCTGGTTGCTCAGGTAGCATGGGTTCTAAAGACAATCTTTGATTCTTTTCACTGCAAGGGTTCCCTTCCTCTAACCCCCTGGTCTCTCATGAGTTCCGCTTGCTTTCACAATAATTCTTATGGGTTTAAATGCAGAAACATTATCTGCCATAGTCACTCCCTATCATTTGGGGAAAAGAATCTCAAAAGAGTGTCATTTGTTTGTGGGAAACACTGATCCATTCTTAGAGTAGCTTTTAAACTCTGGAATTAATCTGAAATCTATTGCTATACTTTACCAATCCAGCCATTTCAGTGACTGAAAAGTTAGGGAAACTTTAAACTGAAGAATTCTAAGTTTTTTATAACATGTCTGGCTGGTGTCAGAGTTGAATTTAAAATATGAAGGAACACTTAAAATTGACCTGAAGCCATGAAAACAGAAATATGACTGATGTTCAGCTGTCAACTATCAATCCCTCTTGGAGCAAGCATTCTGTTAGTGTTTTGTGTTTTGTGCTAGTTCGGTAAGTGCATGCCTAATGAAACTAATTTTGTCTTCACTTTTTTCAAACAATTAATAAGCACATCTTCTGTGTAAACAACTATACTAAATATGTGTTGTAGCCCAAACTTTATTTACCTACAAAGAAATGCTGGAAGCTTGAGAGAATAATAGATTCTTAGGTAGGCATGCAAAATGCTTATTAGTCTACTATTCATTGTACTACTTACTGCAGCTTTAAATTCCTGATTTTGTTTCTACTTTTTTATATAGTTTATTTTCACTTTAATTAAAAAAAAAACAAGATAAAGAGTCTAAGACTAGCAGGAACCACCAAAGATCATTTATGATGGACAGTTCTATGCACATAAACTACATTTCACTTTCTTAAAGTATAAATCTTTACATATTAAAAAATCTCCACTTATAAAAAAAACCAATGATCTTTCATACTGATTTCCACCTTAATCACACCTATGGTCAAAAACAAAAACCTCCTCTTTGCAGCAGTTTTTCTTGACATTATTTAAATATGTTTGCATACATCTTCCTTGCTACCAACTGAAGTGCTCTGAAAATATTTCCCACCAGTTAAAAGAAGACATAACGACAAGACTAAATGCTCTTTAATTTTGTGGTTCTCTGAAAGTCATATTTAAGATAAACATTGATCTTTACCTTTACATAATCTTTTCTTCTAGCTAAGCTGCATAATTCAAAACATTAGAATACTAAATATAAATGAGCTATACCCTGAATTTTATTATTTAAAAAAATACTTGCCTTTTAATTGCATGTCCTGTATTGTGAATGCTAAATTTGCCTAACTAGTTCTATTTTCTTTATTTGGTGATTATTATGGTTGTTTACATATGCTGAATTTAGCTCAAATATAAATACATATATTCTATCTACACATATTTCCCTTTTATCAACATACACACATATATACACACACACATATATTTATCAATGAGATAATTCTAGATTTCTATTTCAGGTAATATAATGTCAGCCAAATTTCTCCATATTAACTTCAAGATCATATTTTAAGTTTACTATCTAAAGAATGAATAAAAGTAATATTAGAAACCTATCAATTGCTTGTATTAAATCTTTGCATCAGATTTTAACATATTAGAATGTATAAAGATCCTAATTTTTTAAGTTAAATTCAAATAAATTAAAACTGTGTTTTCCACAAAGCATTTTTGTTATTTGCTAAAGGAACTCAGTTTGTATTCTAGAAAGCTTGCTAAATTACTCATACTGTTTGTGAAAGTATTCAGGGGCAGGATGGGAGTGTCACAGGATTCTCAACTCAACAATGATCATTCTAAATATTTCCCATCTTCCTACATTTTTATTCCAGATGTCTCTCTCTAGTACTTTATATGTTACTTGCTCATTTAGTCACAATTATTGCTCTGTTTCAGTTCTTTTTAGCTTTCTCTTATTTTTGCTCAATCTACTTCTTTCAGATCTGTTACTAACCATATTCTAAGATAATCAAAGAAAGATGTAATAACACATACAATAAAATTATCTATGAAATAAAAAAGGATTATAGTCCTTTACTATGTCAATATGTTAATAAAGTAGTATAGGTTCAATAATAAAGTGTATCAAATGCATCTTTAAAACTATTATTCAATTAAAAGACAATCACTAAATAGTAAATACAACACTGATAATTATGTCTACATTAATTTCCTCTGAAGAAAAAAATGACAGCTTGTAATGCATATTAGTTACCAAAATACATTGTAACAATCAACAAATGCAGAAATTGGTACCATTAACTATCTAATTAACAAAGAAATGGTAAACTTCAAACTCAAATACTATTCAGCAATATTTTCAAATATGCAAAAGTCCAAAAACCCATGAAAACTATAGGAAAAGTAAAATTGAAAAGCTAAACTAATACAGAAGACTAATATGCAAAATTTAGGTAAGCTTTAAATTTTGCTTTTAAACCCTTGAAGGAGCAGTCTAGAAGCAAAATGTGATCAATCTCATGACTCAGTCCATACATCAGATAAGAAATTTGTTTCTCTCTGTTTTCTTCATGTTTGGTTTATGTTTGTCTGTCTTGGTGTCCTTGTCTGCAGCTCTGGAAACTACTTCTGGCTCTGGTCTCAGGTGCAGTGCTCAGGGGACCACATTATGTGTGATATAAGCACTGGACTCCTTCAGGCAAAGCATGTGCTTAGCTGACTAAACTGGTCTACAATTCTGGGCTCCAGAATTGCTTTCTTATGGGGAAACTAACCCTGAAATTTGAGTCACATTTTATTGAGATGCTATTCATAAACTTAGAAACATTTGCAAAATCATACATCATACAGGATACTTTTTGATTTAAAAAATGTTCCTTAATATATGCCACATCACAAGCCAGAACCTGTGTAATGAAAAGTTGTAAGATGGAATGTGATAGTGTTTGATGAATGAAGAGAAACAAACAATGAGTCCACATATGCAGCAGATGGCTAATGTTATAGCGTAATATAAGACACAATTTAATGCTTCTAAAAGGGTGATTAAATTTTATTTCCATTAAGCATTGAACTAGATTTGATGTGCATTAAGTAAGACTGGTAAGTTTTATCTTCTGACAGTTGACTAAGATACAGATTTTCTACATAATCTCTCTTATATTATTTAGCTGAGTTAGTGCACATGAATACATTAAATACTAGGATTTAATGAAATATTCAACTTAGCAAGTGAATAACTTTAATTAGTGATAAATATATGTATATATTATGTGTATATAATATGATATATATGTATATGTGTGTGTGTGTATATATATATATATGCACACACATTTTTTGAAGTAATCTGGGCCTTACTTTAGATATAAAACTTGCCGGGGAGAGGTTCTAGTTGAACTTTCTGAGAAGGAACTGCCAAAATAGGATCAGACACATATGAGATATAACAGAAGAATCACCATTTAAGCAAAAGAGTAGAAGTCCATAAAGGCAAAAAGTCCCAGAAGGTCTTATTAAGCATTGATGTAGGACCCAAAAACATAAAGATTAGAGAGCAAAAAGTTTTCTTTGTTGTTGTTTTTATTTGGGCCATACTTGCGGGCACTTGCTTTGGTACTTGGGGCCACTTACTCCTAGTTTGGAGAATCATGTGGTGTTGGGGATGACCCTGGAGCTCTCCCATAAGTACAATCACTGTATCACTGTATCACTGTCTTCCTGATCATCATCGATTTGCTCGAGCGAGCACCAGTAGCATCTCCATATGTCTTGTCTCATGCTAGTAGAGCCCAAGGGCATGTTCTTGCTACAGGAACATAACGAGCCTCAAACCATTCCATTAGATCATGGGAATGAGGTCTATAATTGTTACTGGCATTTGGCGTATCAAATACACGTATCTATTTCTTTGAGCCATCCCCCATACACAACTGAAGTTTATAATGTAACTATCACTATCACTATCTTCCCGTTAATCATTTATTTGCTAGAGCGGGCACGAGTAATATCTCCATATGTCCTGTCTCATGCTAGTAGAACCCAAAGGCATCCGCTTGCTCCAGGAACATAAAGAGCCTCAAACTATTATATTAGGTCATGGGAATGACCTAATATAAATGTTACTGGTATTTGGCATATCAAATGCTACACGAGCAGCTTGCCAGGCTTGTCATGCGGGTGGCATACTGTTGTAGTCACCTCTAAATAAAGCATTTATTGATGAACCGCGCAGCCGCTTAGAGGCCGTGTGAGCCAGGCTGTGATAGTCTGGTCTGCTGTGTGGAGTTGTGATGAGAGGGAAGTCCGGATGTGGAAAATGGCAGGCCCCATGGAGTAGGGGAGGGTGGTCTGGCTTGTTGTGAGGTGCTGGTGTGGCAGGCCAGGGCTAGAACCCGGCATGCCTCCCAGGTGCCTCATGAGCAACTGGGCACAGGGAGAGCAAGTAGCAGCTCTGCCCCATGTCTGAGAGTCTCTGTTCAGCATACCTGGGCCAGATTGAAAAATAAAAGTGCTGCAGGGTGGCTGTCGATGATCCGGGCTGTGATAGTCTGGTCTGCTGGGTGGAGTTGTGACGAGAGGGAAGTCCGGATGTGGAAAATGGTGGGCCCCATGGAGTAGGGGAGGGTGGTCTGGCTTGTTGTGAGGTGCTGGGGTGGTAGGTCAGGGCTAGAACCCAGCATGCCTCCCAGGCGCCTCATGAGCAGCTGGTCACAGGGAGAGCAAGTAGAAGCTCTGCCCCATGTCTGAGAGTCTCTGGTTCAGCATACCTGGGCCAGATTCTATAATGTAACACAATCCTAAAAAAGTTGGTCAAGTCCACAGATACTCCTAGAGTCCGAGTCCCTAACTAATCTTAAAAAGGCCTAGCACAAATCTAGACCTAAGTATTAAATAAGGCAAAAGATACACATGATAACATCAAAGTGTATGTATTACAATCCACAATATGTAAGAGAAGGAAGAGAGAAAGAGAAAGAAAAAGAGAAAAAGAAAGAGAGAAAAGAGATAAAGAACCTGCCATAGAGGCAGGCTAGAGGAGGGGAGGAGAGGGAATCGGGGACATTAGTGGTGGGAAATGGGCACTGGTGGAGGGATGGGTGCTGGAACACTGTATGGCCAAAACCACCAAACATGAACATCTTTGTAATTGTATATCTCATGGTGGTATAATAAAATACTAAATAAATAAATAGATAAATAAACGAATGAATAAATGGATAGAGAAGTAAACCTTATCTATCCATTATTATAGATAAATCTTATCTATCCATATTTCCAGTAAATCTGTAGGAAGTATGTCCTTAGTAAAAGAGCACACATGGGTTTGTTGTAGGCAGATAGGAAGGGGAGCCCAGTAATACTCTTGTAGGAGATAACTAAAATCTAAAAAAGAGATTACATAGCCCAAATACAGCACCATCACATTATTTTTCACAAAAATCCTAAACTCCTTGAAGAAACTGAAGCATCAATCATATGCATAAATCCAATGTAAAACAATGCAAGGAAGGCCATAACCTTCTGAAAAAATGAACCTACAGAAGATCCTTTGAAACAGAGAAACCATAAGTGGTGCAAGACCTTCCTGTTTCGATGTCCAAACTAATTTTTATGTGTGCAAAACTCTAGGAAAAAAAAAACACATTTGGAAGATCTATATAAAGCTCCTTCCGAAAGTTATTAGCGCTTTGCTCTTCAAACCTATGTTCTCCCTTGAACAAATATCCTGTCTCGATATTTCTTTGCTCATCTATTTCCAGTCTGGAGTCGCCTGTGTGTTCTCTCCTGAACACATAGTTATTGCTTTCCTCTCCCTCACATTTTTCTAAAAAAAAATTCAAGAAAAACTATCTCACTGCACCATCATGTCTTCTCCTCAAATTCTGTTCTGTGCGGGATTGCCACAGATACACAATTTTGACCAGGCATTTCCCTGAGCACTAGTGGTCATGGTGAATAGAGCAAGGAGAGGTAGAAACAATATCTCCTGTGAATCTCCCTTGCTCTCCACCTTACTGAGTAACCACAATAGAATCAAAAAGATAACAAGGGCAGATGTCAGTTATGACCCCGAAACAGAAAATATAAGTGAGAATGTTTTATAGCTGCCATAGGAAATTGTCATATAGGGGGTACTTTTCTTGTTTAATGACTACAAATAAAATATTTGGAAGTAATATGACCTATGTATGACTCTATATAAGGGAGACTTCTAAGGAGAAATTTAAAAGATTTTCTGATTGGCAGTCTCTTAAGAACCTAGAAGATAAACAGATCTTTTTAAGACAACTAAACTTTGTTGCAATGCTCATAAATGTGGGGCAGTTAATAGCACTAAAAATAACATAGCAAACTACTGAGTAGATACCAAGCAGGCAAAGCACTGTGGAAGTCAGGGGATGGGTGGGGGATGGTAGATAGTAGGGCAGTAAATACAACTATGAGAAAATAAGATGAAAGTATTGCTTTCATCTAATGTCTAAAATATCAAATGCATGATCAACAATATACACAAGACTAAGAAATATAAAAGCAAGCTATATATACATATATATAGCTTTCCCTAAGACCACAGGATTTACATCTCAAGGAATGTGGTCTTTTGCCTCTGTGCTACTTTAGGACTCTGGGGTGGCAATTATTTCTTAAGTGTTGTTATTTCCCCAAAAGCTTCTTACTGTGCTCCATTGTCTTTCTCGCCACAACATTTCTTCCTTTAGAAATTGCACCCCTTAAATTGTTAGGGGGTCCATGGTTGAGGTCTTCTGTAATTTCTTCATGTTGACCAAAAAACTCCAACACTGTTTCTGCAAGAGTATAAAATCTTATTTGAACTCGGTGTTTATGGAGCCCAGACAGTCTTTCATTGAGTTTTAGAGTTGTCAGTCTGAAAGGGAAATCAGACATATTACACAACTTTTTAAAACACTAGGTCTTGGAGAATATAAACTTTCTGTGGCCCAAGAAGGGCAGAGTGTTTCAGGAAAAAAAAATAATGGTCACACCATAAGTGCAACAAATAGTGTGTTACAAGGCCAAAACAAAACTAAAGAATACGGGTTAGGGACCAGAATGCTAGTATAGCAGACAGCACATTTGTTTGTTTATACACAGTCAATCTGGGTTTGATCCTGGCACCCTATATGGTAGTGAGAGCACCATCAGGAGTAATTACTGAGTGCAGAGCCAGGTTTAGCCTTACATCATCCTCTGGTTTTCAGAGCAGTGACAGCATCACTTTTCACTTGTCACTTGTCTTCCCGTCGATTTGCTTGAACGGGTGCAGGTAATGTCTCCATTCATTGGGGATAAGGTCCATTAATGTTATTGTTTTTGACATATTGAAGACACCACAGGTAGCTTGCCAGGCTCTGTCATGGCTCTAGGTTCATCTTAGGGAGCCCAATATTTTTCTATGTCAGACCATAAACCATCCAGGGCCTATGGGCCAGAACCCTGGGTGTAGACAAGCCTGTCTCCTGTCTACCACCTCCCGACACAGCCGAGCAACGCAGCCATACCTGCAACACCTCGAAGGGCAGCATACTGAGAAAAAAGAATAGTTAGGACTGGAAGATAATACAGTAGCTAAGAAATGTGCTTAGTCTGTGACCGAACCACTTCAATTTGTTGCAAGAAAATAGATAGGGGAGCTGGAATGTGATTTCGGAAATAAAAAAAAATATTTTTTCCAGATCTGAAGAGATAGTGCAGTAGGTGGAGAGATTGCCATGGAGGGACTAATGGTTCAGTCCCCAGCACCCATCTGATCCCCTGAGGAGGATGAAGAGGAGGAGGAGGAGGAGGAGGAGGGAGGAAGAGGAGAAAAGTAGGAGTACGAAGAGGAGGAGGAAGTAGAGGAGAAGGAGGAGGAGAAGGAGGAAGAGGAGGAAGACGAAGTGGAGGCGAAGTAGGAGAAGGAGGAGAATGGGAGGAGGAGGAGGAGAAGGAGGAGAATAGGAGGAGAAGGAGGAGGAGGAGGAGGGAGGAGGAGGAAGAAGAAGAAGAAGAAGAAGAAGAAGAAAGAAGAAGAAGAAGAAGAAGAAGAAGAAGAAGAAAGAAGAAGAAGAAGAAGAAGAAGAAGAAGAAGAAGAAGAAGAAGAAGAAGAAGAAGAAGAAGAAGAAGAAGAAGAAGAAAGAAAAGAGATAAAGGAGGAGGACGAAGAGGAGGAGGAGGAGGGAGGAAGAGGAGGAGGATAATTGGATAATTGAACAAGCAGCAGCTGGAGCAAAACCCAGATGCAGAAAACAAGCCCCTTCACCCTCAGATGAAGACAGACTCTTTCAGAAAAAGACTCTAAAAGATGGTCCTGATAAGAATATGAAAGAATACCAAAAATCACCAAAATATCCCTTCAAATTTTTAAACGATCTTTGCATATTTACATCACTATTTAATGCCACCTTTTTATTTATTTCCATTTGTTTGGTTGGTCCCTCCATGACAAGCTCTCCACCTACTGCCTTTTCCTTTGTTGGAATGACCTTGGCTTGCAAATGCACATGGTGCATTGGTGTTTAATGAGAGTTGCTTGCTCAGGTCCGGTGGCTGTGTGCTAGAGCTTGCATACTTTGTTGGGATGTCAGAGATCATACTCAGCATGGGAGTTGATGCAGAACATAACACTGCCAACTTCATATTCTTCAGCAGGGCCTCTCCCATTTAGCTCTCTCTGGGAACCTAGGACTATCTGTTGTCATGTGTTTTTCCACCAGAAGAAAAGGGCATATTTTTAGAAGTGGGGTGGAAACTTCCATGCATATTTAATTCTCTAAAATTTGGGTTCACTTTTAGTTGATTTGATAGAAGGAGACACAAACACTAATGTTTAGGGGTCACTACGAGTGGTGCTTGGTGCTGGGGACCAACCCTGGCCCCCTGGTATGCAAAGGATGTACTGTAGTCGTTAGATTTATCTCCCTGGCCTACTTTCATGCTTTAAACATAGATACAACTATGTGAAATTGGGCTAATCCTTTGAAACGTATTGTGTGTGTCTGTGTAGCATGTCTAAATGTATAATAATAAATGTTTAATATAGAAACGTTCTTAAAAGAAGATAATATACTGATATATTCTTAAAGAGAAAACAATAATTTTACTACACATTGCTTTCAAAGGTCACAGAGAAATGTATATTTATACAGCTTGCTCTGGAAAGGCATTTCCTAATGTAGTTCTTTGTAGTCCACAAAACAATAAGGGAAAAATCTCACCATTTCATCAGAAGCCTTTCAACAGAAGTGGTCTCCTAAACATACTTTTATGTGTTTATTTAAGTGTACATAAAACTGGCATAGTGGGCATTTTTTTTGCAAAGGAGAGAACGTCTCCCTCTTAGGGAGTTATATTTTGTTTATAAGTAGTCCAGTTTCAGATTCCCCTAACAGTGCTGCGAATACAAAAACAAGAGAATTGTCGTTCTTCACAATCTTGTCCATACATTCTTGCTTTCAATAACTCACTACCATTTTTTCCAAATAAAAGTCTATACTCTTTAGAGAAAATGAAAACAAAACTATAAAATCTAATTGTAGGGAATGGTATTTGAGGACATTTACAGAAATGTATCCTTATGGAATAGATGTGCTCACTAAAACAGCTTCATTGTATTTACTTATATGATGCAATACTATATTTACTTATATGATGGAATACTTAAATAAAGAATATGAATACCATTTCCCTAGCTCAAGACACCAAAATTTGAGCTGGAGTGATAGCACAGTGGTAGGGATTAGTTTTGCACTCCATCAATCCTTGTCATCCCATATGGTCCCAAGAGCACTGCCAGGAGTAATTCCTGGATTCAGAGCCAGGAGAAACTCCTGAACATCTCTGGTGTGACCCAAAATAAATAAACAAACAAACAAACAAACAAATAAATAAACACAAATAAATAAATAAATAAATAAATAAATAAAGGGCACCAACGTTGAAATCAAAAGTTTCTGGGACTTCATCAAACCACTGACTTCAGCAGGGTACTGACTAAATTGTATGCAGTCCACCCCCTCCCCTTTTTACTTTTGCTTTCTCCCCAATAGAAGAACAAGTGCACTGTGACTGCATTTTGAAACTAAACTTCATCTTGTGCCTAAAAGTGATGAGTTTAACAATTAAGTGAGGAAAACCCCCCAAGGGTCTTGAGTGCAAATTCCAACTCCAAACCATAGAAAAGGAGGTAATTGCCCTAAGGTATATGAATGTTTGCATTATCCCTGCCCTTTGACCTATATGTTGGAACAATGCTCAATTTGCAACTTGCAATGCATAGGCACAATTAACCTGTTAACCTCTTTGTTTGCTTCTGTACATCTGCTTTGCTTAGATGGAAAAATTAGGGTAATGACATATGTTCCATTTGCCCTGGAAGTGAAACGTATAAAAGAGAGTCAGCCCAGTGCTGGGGTTTCATGCCCAGGAAGCAGTTATAGATTGTGAATCCTCAGTGCTATCTAGCAATGTGAGAATAAACTTCAAAAATATCTGTCCTGTCTCTGTGTGACTGTCCGAGTTGGAGCCCAAGTTGGAGCTGGGCTGACACCCAGCCCTTTATAAACCCTAAGAGCAGACTCTGAGGGTCATAACGCCATTTGGGTTTCGGAAGAGGATATGATGAGTCGAGAATCTTCTCCAGTGAGTAGTACCTGAGAAAACCGTTTTTCTCATACCAACTGTTGTCTGTCAAATATTGACCATTCAGTGGAGAAAAAATGAAAAATAGCAAGTTTTCTCTTTTAAGAGTTACATAGGTTAGAGCATCTTGTTTTTTGTTTCATCTCACTGTTTTTAATGAATAACAGATTCATAGTTTTGACCCAGGAGGATAACTGCATACTTTTCTTTCTTTCAGTCTTTGTCCTTAACTCTGTTACATGGGGGTCTCTTTCCAAGAATTCAGAATCTATGGGGGCAGGGATAGAAACCCAGCATTTCTCAGCGTTTCTTCTGGCTCTAAACTCATGGCTCACTCCTGGAAGGACTCACAGGACCATATGGGGTGGCAGAACCAGGGCTGGCTGCATGCAAGGAAGTGGTCTACCAGCTATACAATTGTTCAGACCCCGGAGTTCATAATTTCTCATCAGAACCAATTACTCAAGTGAGTTAATCTTCTAGATTCAAAACTTCCAACTTTCTACCAAAGTTCTCTCTACCTCTCCCAGTATACTGAGGCAATGTGGGGGTGGGGGGTGGGGGGAGAATTAGTCTCTTTTCCAGTTTAGTCTGTTTCCTGTCCATGACCTATCTTAGCCTTTGCTTGTCTCTTGTCAAATCTGTATGTCATCACTGTCAGTTTCTTGAACTGCAGTTGACTTGGGACAAACTTAAAGAGGCTTTCAAACACATATACATCTGAGATGGAAAGCAATTTTTCCAAAAGATAATTGCAAAAAGCTCTTTTATTAGTTTCAAAGCACATGTTTCCCTAGCTCGTCTTTTTGTTTATCCATACGTTATCTCAGAGGTTCCAAAATATATTTGACCTACTGCCCCTTTCCAGAAAAAATATTACTCTGTGTCCCCTTGGAAACTTCTTCCTTAAGCAAACAAGCAGAAAGTGCCCTACAAGTGCACGCAAACTACTAATCCCATCCCCGGCCCCCACTCCGTATTTCCAGAGCTCCCACCAGGGGGCAGTATGGCTCATTTGGGGAAATGTTGGGTAGTTTCTGGAGTAGTCAAGGCACATTGTTTCTCTACCTCCTCACCTGCCATCTCATGCTAACTTTGTTTGCAGAATTGAACTCTCAGATTTATAATCTATAGATATATGATATTTAAAAACATAATTTATATGTTTAAAAACATATATATTTCTATTTTTAAACATAAATTTCTTAATTTAAAAATTTATAATTTTTTATAATTTTTTGTAAATTTTTATAAATTTTATAATTTTTTATAAATTTTTATAAATTTTTAACTTCATGTCTTGGGGAAAAACAGATGAGAGAGCAGAGATCATTTTGAAATGTGAAACCTCCCAAGAAAAGCAACCCGGAAAGAATCCCTGTCTCTCAACACTTTTCCTGAAAAAGAAACTGTAATTTCTAAGAGTAACCCCAGAATCTTCTGTCCAACACTGTGACTCTCCTTATGAGCATACCTTCTAACTCAAACTATACAAAAAGTCTATGATGCCATTATTATTTCTATTGTCATTTTTTTCATTAAACAAAATCAGGTAGAGAAATTAACAAAGCTAGAGAACTGTGGAGCTAAGACTTGATCCGATCGATCTCCCATCTCTACCTGGCGGCAGCCATCCTCCGCAGAGAGCCAGGACAGCTTTACAGGAACAAAGAGCCCAAACCATTTACGGGACCTAATATATGGTGGCATACATAAAACCGAGCCAGCTTGCGAGCGGGAGGAAAACTCTTTTAAACACCTCCAAATAAAGCATATGAGAACCGCGCTGTAATGGGCTGGTCTCTAGGTGGAGTTCTGACGAGAGGAAGTCCAGAATGGAAATGCGGCACCGTGGAGGAGGGGGTCGGCGTTATGAAGCTCTGCCGAGTGGGGCAGGGCTAGAACCCCTGCCTCCCGACGCCCATGAAGGCGTGCCAGGGAGCGGACAGCTCTGCCCCAGTGGAGAGTCTCTGACCAGAACCTGGCGATTGAGGAAAAGCCTGCAGGGTGGTGCGGGATCCGCACTGGAGGGCGGTCTCTGGGTGGAGTTCTGACGAGAGGGAAGTCCAGAAGTGGAAAATGGCGGCGCCTGTGAGAGAGGGTGGCGGCTTGTTTGAGGCTCGCGGTGGTGGGCCAGGGCTAGAACCCGCCATGCCTCCCGACGCCTCGACGGCTGGCACAGGGAGAGCAAGGAAAAGCTCTGCCCCATGTGGAGAGTCTCTGGACAAGCATACCTGGCCGGATTGAGGAAAGCTTCTGTAGGGTGGGTGCGGGATCCACGCGGATGGGCTGGCTCTGGGTGGAGGTCGACGAGGGAAGTCCAGAAGTGGAAAATGGCGGCCCGTGGAGTGAGGAGCGATTTTTGATGAATATGCTCAAGTCTTGGAGTGACCCCTCCTCACCCAAGACTTGAAAGCGTATTCATCAAAAATACCTTATTTGTCTGTCTGACTCTAAAGGTTAATCTTTTGATTACTTTCACCCAACCCTTGTTGGAACACCAGCCTAAAACTAATACCAATGATTTAAACTTAGAAAGTGCTTTTAAAATGTAATTTCACTTTTAAGCAGATAGAATCAAGGAAAGGTGGTAAAAGAAAAAGGATAAGCTAGTTTCAATGGAGTTCCACAATTTTCTAGTTTTGTTCATTTCTCTACCTGATTCTGTTTCAAGGGAGCATATTTGAAGTTTTAAGCCTTGCAATTCAAAATTCACAATATCACTGCTGAGTATAATCAGCATAGTACTAAGTGTGCTGTCGTTTAGGTTACTCACATGGTAACTAATCGTTTCCCACCTAGATGTAAATCCATCTCAATTGCTAGGTTATAAAATCAAATTCAAATATTTGAATTTTAAATGAAGTTTCATTGTGCAATCTTTTCGTAAGTTAGCCTTTGTTATTACTCATTTTTTTAAAAAAATTGAACTACAGTGAGATACACATTTAAAAAAGTCGTTCATGATTGGATTTCAGTCATATAATATTCCAATACCCATTAATTCACGTGCATACATTTCCCCATTTCCCACTATCAATGTCTCCAGTTTCCCTCCTGCTCACCCCATCTGCCTCCATGGCATACATTTTTCCTCACTCTCTCTTTCTCTCAGCATAATAGTTTTTTAATGCAGATATTAAAGAGTTATTATTTAACATGTACATCCTTTTATCTACTTTCAACACTCAGTTCTTGTCCTGAGTGAACATTTTTAACTATCTATCCTAACTGCCTTTTAACCCACATAAACTTAGACCTGAGCACCATTGGCTGTGGTCCTAAATCAATATAGATATATACTGTACCCTACTCATTGCTCTTATTTATTCCCTTATATTGATTCAATTATATATTGCTTACCTCTGCAATTAATTTACAAAATGATTTCTAACCATATTATATAACAATAATTCATAAATAAATGATTTTTTTATAAATGTGGAAGACTCACAGACTCACATGACTCAAGACATGGTGCAGAGCTGCTACTGGCTCTTCCTCTGCCCAGCCACTCACAAGGTGCCCAGGAGGGATGGCGGGTTCTAGACCTGGCCCGCCATCCTGGCAGAGCCTCCCGCAACAAGCCAGACAACCCCCACTCCATGAGGGCCTCCATTTTCCACATCCGGACTTCCCCCTCGTCAGAACTCCACCCAGCAGACCAGCCTATCACTGCCCGGCTGGCATGGCCACTTGCGGCTGTGCAGTTCATCAATAAATGCTGGATTTAGAGATGACTACAGGAGTATGCTACCCACACGGCAGAGCCTGGAAAGCTACCTGTGTCGTATTTGATATGCCAGATACCAGTAACAATTATAGACCTCATTCCCATGACCTAATGGAATGGTTTGAGGCTCTTTATGTTCCTGGAGCAAGCAGGTACCCTTTGGCTCTTCTAGCATGAGACAGGACAAATGGAGATGTTACTGGTGCCCGCTCGAGCAAATTGATGATGAACAGGAAGACAGTGATACGGTGACAGTGATTTATAAATACGGGGCTTTGCTATATGCAACTAAGTGGTACAGTCTAAATTCAAAACCAAATTTCCATCTGTTGTTTAAAATGGGAAGAAAATAGGAAAGGGTGTTTGCCTTGCACACGGATACCCAGGTTCAATCCCTAACAGCTCTCTCATATGGTCCCCTTAGCACTGTCAAAAGAGATTCCTGAGGGTAGAGTCAGGAGTAAGCCGTGAACATCAGGAGCATGAGACCAAACCTACCCCAACTCCCATCCTCATGAAATATGAGGGAAAAAATGGAGAAATGGACCAAGCAGAGGAAAGAAAGAAAGAAAGAAAGAAAGAAAGAAAGAAAGAAAGAAAGAAAGAAAGAAAGAAAGAAAGAAAGAAAGAAAGAAAGAAAGAAAGAAAGAAAGAAAGAAAGAAAGAAAGAAAGAAAGAAAGAAAGAAAGAAAGAAAGAAAGAAAGAAAGAAAGAAAAGAAAGAAAAGAAAGAAAGAAAGAAAGAAAGAAAGAAAGAAAGAAAGAAGAAAGAAAGAGAGAAGAGAGAGAGAGAGAGAAAGAGAGAAAGAGAGAAAGAGAGAAAGAGAGAAAGGAGGGAGGGAGGGAGGGAGGGAGGGAGGGAGGAAGGAAGGAAGGAAGGAAGGAAGGAAGGAAGGAAGGAAGGAAGGAAGGAAGGAAGGGAGGGAGGGAGGATGGAAGGAAGAAAGGAAGGGAGGATGGAAGGAAGAGAAAGGAAGGAAAAAAGGAAAGAAGGAAAAGAAGGAAAGAAGGAGAAAAGACAGAAAAAATCAATCTCCCTTTGTGCCCCTAAATGATTAGAATGGAACTGAGTTAAACAGCAAGTAAAAGGTGTTTTGAGAAATGTAAAGGAAGAGACCTTATGCCATATCTCTATGCTGCCATTGCTTCATACACTGTATATTGCAAAAGTACTTTGCTGAATGATGCCAGTGATTAATTTGGAGCTACCCATATGTTTTACTTTGCTACAGTTTCCTCTTGCTTGCCATAGATGAAAGCAAAATGTTTCATAGAGAATGATTTGAAGGGTAAAAACTGCCAACTGCAAGATTACAAAAAAAATGAGCCAACGCTTTATGTCAAACTAATTATACCTGATTCTGTGTTGACCCATTGACCTCAATATAAAATTAAATGGTTTCACATCAAATTATCTTTTGTTTTTGCAATAACATTACAAAAAGCTATGTGCTATATTGTAAAAAGAATCTTCCTCATTAAAAAAAAGAAAACAATATAGCTATAAATGGTATGAACAGTGTGAGAAACAAACCTGGAAAAATAAAATTCAGTTGTGGGTGAATGTCACGGTGATTTTAACTCTCTTATGTTAGTTACTATTTGACTAGGAATAAAATATTTTAAGAATGATGTCTCTCAATATGTGAAGACCAAATGTTAAGTGCAATAGCTTTGACCATATCTGTAAATATAATGTCACTTTTATGCTTATGTATGCACTTTACAATGCCTTATATTATCATGCTATGGAATTGTAAAACTGATTTCACAGCAAGTGGCTTATTAAAACTCCGGCCGTCACACAGCATTCCTGTGCACTGGATTTTCAATTTTGTTGTCGCTCTTGATTCCTTTTGCATATGTATTTCGGGGAAACCAATTACCAGATGGCACACGGTTATTTTTACATTTTGTATGGAGGACTTCCAGCTGATAATTATGACATTACAGGAAGACTCCGATGCTTTGCATTAAGAATCTTTGGCAGAGGCCATCCTGTGCATTTCCATTTCACTCTACCCCTACTGGCTGATATATATTTACAAATTATTTGTAGATAATGCTCTCAGATATCAGGGAAGTATTTCCTTTCTTTGAAATGAATTTCCATAATGTTCCCCAAACAATAAGCTGTGTTGCCATTCCTATCATCATCAATGAAGACCTATATTTAATTTTTTTTTTACTTCAAGGTAATTTAGAATAAGTTGTCATAGTCATTGAATATTAAAAAAGTCACACAACCCAGTGGTCTATGTGCGACCAAGGATTTCAGAACCTGTCAGGTGGCATCCCTGTTACAACACCCAGTCATTTTTTTTTTGTTATTAGCTCTCTAGCTTTAATGCCTCTGAGGGAAGCTTTAAGAGTGAGAGGCAGAGAAAAAAAGGGGAGACTGAAAGCGAAGGTAATAGTACAAAATGACTATAATTACAATTATGTAGTAGTAATAAATCCAGAATTGCAGTGTAACACACCGGAGTAGAGTCAGGCTTTAAAACGCATTAGAATTAGAATTAATAGACTGTACTTATGTTAGTGTATCAACCCCCACCCCAAAATGCACCTCAGTTCCTCAAAAACATTGTTGTGTGCCTGCTACGCCTTCAACTTGGACACTTCTTCCCAATTACTTTAATCATGTTATTTGAAATACAGAGTATATAAAATCTGACATTTAAATGTCACCAATGGTTTCCTTTGGACTCACCTCAGTAAGAGGAAAAGCGTTTCCCCCCTAAATGCAGTACTGTTAGTGCTCTTTTTTTAATTTAGCTTATTTTTTTCTAATATAAGGGAAGACTGGTTATTACAGTGCCATCAAACTAACACTGTTTAAATTTACTATACATTTTAGGCAAATATTGCTCTAATAGTAATATATTTAAAGTGGGCTGTGAGGAAATGTTTTTAAACAGCTTAATTAAAATTCTGAAAAAAATTGCCAGCTTGTTTCCAGTTTCAATGATAAAAATAAAATGCTGTGTGGCTGATATGAGAATTAGCCCCTAGAGAATAAAGGAGGGACTCAGTAGAAATCTGTGTGTTTCCAGACTCTATTTTCCTGCTCATTCCAGTGAACACGGAGCTGCATAATTTGGCACTGCTGTCTCTGTATTTGCATTTAGCAAACATACATTAAGCTAATTAATCATATTGTGTCCTACTCTTCCCAACAAATAAATTAACTATTCAATTAATTGATGAAAAAAGTCTATTTTTAAAAAGAACATCCACACTAAATATTTTGTTTTGATTCTCTTTCAGTTCTAAGTAAATTTTGTTTGTTTTGTTTGTGGATCACCCTTGGCAGTGCTCTGGGGTTACTCCTGCTTTGGCTTCTAAGGTTTACTCTTGGCAGTACTCTGGGGAACATATGGGATGCTGAGGAGCAAACCTGAACCTAGGTCACAAGGCAACAACCTCCTGCTGTTTTATTACTCTGGTTCCCTTTAAGTAACTTTTGACAGTCTCTGCTTTTGTAGACTGACCTACCTCCTCTTCAAAACCGTTAGTTTTACCAGTATGTCAAAAAGAAAAAAGATATTGTGTGCTAAAGAACTTGAACCCTGGAAAACTGATTATTCATCAATGAATATATCTAATCATTCTTTATAAAATATAAAGTAGCCAAAGTATCTTTACGATTATAAAGCTCCTTATTAAGTTAAAAAAGAGTTTTTAAAAAAGTTATTTTCATATGAAAGCATTTTGAAAAAAGTATCACCAAGACGTTTTATATTTTTTTTTTATTTTTGGGTCACACCCGGAGTTGCTCATGGGTTATTCCAGGCTCTTTGCTCAGGAATTATTCCTGGCTTGCTTGGGGACCATATGGGATGCCGGGGATAGAACCCGGGTCAGCCATATGCAAGGCAAACACCCTACCTGCTGGGCTATCGCTCCAGCTCTCAATGTTTAAGAATTTCTTATATGCAGATAACTTCTAAAATATTTAAGTGTTCACTGAGAATTGTGTTCGTGAATAGGAAACCACCTGACTGCTGACTTTCATTGGGAGAAATTTAATCCGGTATTTAATCCTTCTGCTGTTTTAACCCTGATTTTGAGGATCAGCATTCCATAAAAATGAGTCACTGGGTTATTCTAATAAATTTTATAATCATTGACAAAGAGCAAAGTTATGAACAGTGGAGTACAGGTGAAGAGATAGATAGTCCTGTCTCTTCCTGACATTTTATCTTTGGTCCCTGTCTACTAGAATGATAAACTAATTTATCTAAGGAAGATTTTACAAGTGTTGGTGTTTGAAATTTTCTCTAAAACCGCTTTAATAGAGCAAAATAATGGGGAATCAACTGAGGCTGAAATCTAATTCAAAGCCATTTGCCATATTAAGGCATAACCTTTCACCTACAGTACCATGCACCTTAGCAGCATTTGCCTTTTCAGTTCACTTCTATAGGTCCATGAAATATTAAATATCAAGGCACCTAAAAGGATTTACTCTAAATGAAGTCAGGGTCAATCTTAAAATTAAAATAGTGATTTTTTGACTTCGATATTTTTACCCAAAATGATGATGCTTGGAAGGCTGTGAGAAATCAAAGGGATTTGAGTTGCCAATACAAGATAAAGTATTGTAGGCAAACTTGAGGGCTTGGGAAAATGGTGACAATTGTGGAGGGAAGGTGATAGGGGGTGGTGTGATTGGTGTTGAAATATTGAACAACTTTGTAAACCACAGAGTTTATAGTTGGGGAAAAACTTAAGAAACCACACACAAACACAAAAAGAAAGCTTGAGTTGTTTGAAGGCAATATTCTGATATCCTGTATGCTAAGTATGGAAAAGATGAGACAGGTAGACAATTTTAAATGAAGTAGTTAGAAAATAGAGCACAAAATCTGATGAATTAGAACATGGATAAAGAAATTATTTTACTGTATGCACTTTTAGATTTTAAAAAGGGGAAATTTATTTTATAGTTATTTTCATTTGGGTTAAATTGAAGACTACAGTAAACAAAGGGGAAAAAAAAGCTGTTTTCCTTAGTTCTTTCTTCAAAATATCAAAACATTTATATTCAAACGGAGGTATCATTTTCAGTACCAGTTAGACTTAGAAAAAAACCAAAACCTTGCCCAAAAGAAAGAAAGATAGAAAAAAATAAAATAGGTATAAAGTTTAAAGAACTCATACAAAACAAAAAATATTGCTAACAAAAGTACATAAAAATACAACTACTGGCATGTATAGGATAGAGCACACAATAGGATTTTTCTTTTCTCATTATGCCCAAAAAGTTCCCATTATGCCCAAAAATTGTGTCCATAATTTCTCATTATGCCACAAAAACAAAATTTCTTTTTTTAAACCATACCTATTTTCTTACAGAGCTATTTTGAGCTGAGCACAGCACTATCACATACTGTTGTGAAAGGTGAGCTATGTACACACCCCCCTTCAGATCACAACATCACAGTCCTGTGCTACCAGCTCATGCTTATATAGTCTGGAATGTATTCATAGGAGAAAAAAAATTATAAAAAAGACATAGAAATAAAGAACAATCTTCTTTCCCAGAAGTTCGGGAAAAATTATACTTGTGTATGGTGGCAGTGCTGCCAACTGCCCCTCAAGGTGGCTGTGGTGCCCAGCTGAATTGGCAGATGGCAGACAGGAGACAGGCTTGTCTACACCCAGGTCTCTGCCCCGTGGACCCTGGATAGTTGATGATCTGACATAGAAAAAATACTGGACTCCCTGGGATGAACCTAGAGCCACGGACGGCAGAAACTGGCATGCTACCTGTGATGTATTCAATATGCCAAAAACAGTAAAAATAATGGCCCTCATGCCCAACGAATGGAGATGTTACTGGTGCCCACTGGAGCAAATTGATGAACAATGGGAAGACACATGATACAAGTGATACATTATGCCCAGCTCTTTATTGAAAGAAACAGTTTTCTTTTATTTTGACTTAATTCTTTATTTATTGCAAAACTTCTATGACAACATATAAATGTTTGATGCTTTGGCACCACACTTAGCACACTCAGGGTAACTCCTGCCAGAGCTCAGGGGACCACGTAGCTTTGGAGTTCATACCTAGGTCTCCTGCATGTAAAACCTGAGATCAATCTGCTGAGGTATTTCTAGGGCCTCATGATATGAATCTACTTCTTTTAACCCAGGAAAGAGTCCTAATTTTTTCTTAAATATCAAAAAAACTCTTGTAGTCATCTCTAAATCCTGCATTTATTGATGAACTGTGTGGCTGCAAGCGGCCTCGTGAGCCAGGCTGTGATAGGCTGGTCTGCTGGGTGGAGTTCTGACGAGGAGGAAGTCCGGATATGGAAAATGGAGGCCCTCATGGAGTGGGGAGTCGTCTGGCTTGTTGCGGGCTCTGCTGGGGTGGTGGACCAGGGCTAGAAACTGCCATCCCTCCCCGGCGCCTTATGAGTGGCTGGGCATAGGGAGAGCCAGTAGCAGCTCTGCATCCAGAGCCTGTGAGTCTCTGGATCAGCATACCTACAAGAGTATGCTACCCGCATGGCAGAGCCTGGCAAGCTACCATGTGTATTTGATATGCCAAATACCAGTAACAATTATAGACCTCATTCCCATGACCTGATGGAATGGTTGAGGCTCGTTATGTTCCTGGAGCAAGCAGATGCCCTTTGGCTCTACTTGCATGAGACAGGACATATGGAGATGTTACTGGTGCCCGCTCCAGCAAATTGATGATGAACGGGAAGACAGTGATACAGTGATCAAAAAAACCTGGATTTTTGTAGATACACCAAGCAGAACTGCTACCATCTCTCCAGTTGCACTCCCTGTGCTCCACTGACCACTAGGGGTCCGGGGAGGGAGAGTGACTCCTGGCCAGAGCCCACCATCCCAACAGAGTCTTGGAAGAATCTAGAGGAACTCCGACACTGTGCTGGCAGCATTTTTCATCATCCGGACTCCACAGCTCATCAGAACTCCACACAAGAGAAAACCAATCTCAAGCATGGCTTGTCAGAACCCCCCCCCACAGGGAAACCTATTTCAAGCCCAGATATGCTTGAACCAGAAACACAGATACACCAGGCAGAGCTGCTACCATGGCACAAAGCCATTTCTCACCTGCTCAATTCATTTGTAAATTACCAAGAGTATTCTGCCCGCCACTCTCAGAGAGCCCGGCAAGCTACTGAGAGTGTACTGCCCACATGGCAGAGCCTGGCAAGTTCTCCGTCACGCATTTGATATGCCAAAACCAGTAAAAACAGTGGAACCCATCCCCCTGACCCTGAAAGAGCCCTAAATATGGCAGTGCTAAGAATGACGTGCAAAGAGAGGCTAATAAAATCTCAAGACCAAACTAGTCTGCCAAAATGAAGAACTAAAATGACTATCTATACTTTCAATGCATGTATGCTTGCATCGAAGCTTATAATGAGGACCTGATGGTTCAAGCACAAAAGACCAAGTATGACATCATTGGTCTGACTGACACAAGAAGGGGTCAATCACATCACGCTGTTTTTGACACTGGAGGTGAACTGTTCCTTGGAACACACGATGAAAGAGGGATCAGTGGTATCAGTGTCCTTGTCAACACAAACCTGGCTGAGAGCATTGATTCATTTGAGTGCCTAAAAACTGAATCAGATGATCACACTTGAAGAGTTGTGGCTCACTGCTGACAGTATCTATCTTTGTTGTCTATGCACCAACATCCACATACAAGGAAGAAGAAATTGAGAAATTTTACATGGAACTGGAGTTCTATAAAGAAGACCACACCTTCTACAAGATCATAGTCTGAGATTTTAATGCCAAGATAGGACTGAGAAGATTGGCTGAAGAAATCCACATTGAGACCCATGGCATAGAATGGAACGAACAGGGTGAGAGACTATCTGAGTTCATCATGTCGACCAAGACCATTCATGGTAACTCACAATTACAGAAGGCTAAATCTAAACGTTGGACATAGGAATCTCCTGGTGGACAGTTCCACAATGAAATAGACCACATCATATTCAATTGATGGGTTTGCCTGACCAATGTCACTGTTGTCCCAAAATTCCAAACAGGATCGGATCACAGTCTGCTTCCTGCAAAATTCTACTTCATGGAAAGGAGAGAAAAGGCTGCAAAGTTTGAGAAGAGAACAACCAGAAAGACCACCAATTAGGAACACTTTGGCACCATTGCAGGAACATAGAAAGATGCCATCATTGATGACATCGATGAAGAATACAACCGACTGTTTTAGCGCCTTTATGATTGTGCGAAGAATACTGAGAGAGAGAAAGCCACAAAAGGATGCATGTCTTCAAATATTCTCGTGCTCATTTGCCAACTGGCAAGGAATGAGCATCAGACAACCATAAGCCAACGTCCAAGCTCACAAAGTAGTGCAGAGAAGCAATAAAGGAAGACCTTAAAGAGAGAAGAGCCGAAATACTGGCCGATGCAGCAGAAGCCGGGAAAAACATTTGCATCTCCCGCCTGTCCTTCGCCAACTATAAGACCAAGATGACTGCCCTCCGAGTCCTGATGGATCTACATATCTTCCAGAAAGGCAATGGAGAAGATTATTCATGACTTCTACTCAGGTCTCTTGATAGCCATGTCCACCTTCCCACATACCAACTTCCACAGGATGGATAAGAAGTTCCCAATGTTCTCCCTTCTGAACTCCAACATGCCATTTCATTGGTAAAGAGGTGAGCAGCACCTGACCCAGACAAAGTCAGATCCGAACACCTATAGAATCTGCCGTCAGTACTTATAAATACACTGTCTTGTCTCTTCACACACTACCTGGTTGAACACAAGGTTCCCTGCCAATGGAAAACCAGCAGAACAGTTCTACTGTACAAGAAGGGAGTCATCCACGACATTGGCAACTATTGCCCAATCTGCCTATTGTCTGTCATCTACAAAATGTTCACTCCAGTCATCCTGAACAGGACTGGCAGAACATTAGATGAAGGACAGCCAACAAACAAGCTGGCTTCTGAAAAGGATTCAGCACAATCGACCATATCCACATATTAACCAATCTCATTGAGGTTTGTAGGGAGTTCAAGATGCTGCTCTGCCTAACATTCATTAATTTAAAGAAAGCCTTTGATTCTGTTGAGACTGAAGCAGTCATTGAAACCCTAGCCAACAAAGTGTTCAAACTCAATACATTAAGATCATTCTAGAGCTGTATTACGGATTCACAGTCAGGATCTCACCATTCTACAAGGAAGTGATCATTGATGTCAAAAAAGGGGTTAGGCAGGGTAATACCATTTCACAAAAACTCTTCAGTGCCAACGTCAAGAACTTCAAGCAACAATTAGAATGGGAAGGAATGGGAGTGAAGATAGAGTCAGAAACTACACCACCTTCACTTCGTTGATGACATTGTTCTAATAACACCAAGCATTAGCCAAGTAGCACAAATGCTGATTGACTTCAACTGTGAATGAGAAAAGGTAGGTCAACAACTGAATCTCAACAAAACAATGTTCATAAAAATGAACTAGTTGCAGAGGCCCCATTCACTCTCAAGGGAACAAACATCTCTGAATGTAGCAGTTATGTGTTCCTAGGTCGAGAACTCAACTAAATGAACTACCTAAAACCTGGAGTCACACAGGAGGAACAGAGTGGCATAGAATGCCTTCAAGAGCATCAAAGAAATAGCTAAAAGTACAAAGAACCTCTGGTTCCAGTAATATCTCTTTGACTCCACCATTCTCCCTTCATTAACATACGCCTC
This sequence comes from Cryptotis parvus, assembly GCA_021461705.1. Lineage (NCBI taxonomy): Eukaryota > Metazoa > Chordata > Mammalia > Eulipotyphla > Soricidae > Cryptotis > Cryptotis parvus. The sequence continues at coordinate 73,195 of JAJIBD010025130.1, forward strand.
AGAGACCGGGGTCCCTACGAAACCAGGATGAGAATGCTATTCGGGTCTCCCAGAGAGGAATCGAAAGAGCTATGCTTGGAATATCACACCTCAGTCAAGTAAGAGAAGGAATCAGGAATTCCAGCCTTTGTCAACTATTGAGAGTCAGGGACACTGTCTCGTTTGCCAAGGTGTGGAAAATCAGATGGACTGGATATGTATTGCGATTTGGAGATGACCGCTGGAGCCCTTACGGACTGGATCCCACAGTACATCAAAAGATCAAATGGCCACCCACCTACAAGATGGTCAGACTTCTTCAAGATTTTGAATGAACAGTTTGAGGCTCTTAGTATTCCTGGAGCAAGCAGATGCCATTGGCCTACACTGGCACATGACATGGACAAATGGAGATATTACTGGCACCCTCTCGAGCAAATTGACGAATAACATAATGTTAACTGATCAAGTGATCAAACTACCTGATAGTTCTATTACTACTAATATTTATATATAGTATTGTATATGATTTTATTTGATTTGGAAGGATAAATAGTACACATAGAATATGCTATGTGAGGTCTGAGCAATAGTACAGTAGGGAAATGGTTTGCTTTGGTAGCAGCCTACCCAGTTTCGATACCTGGCATACCATATGGTCCATTCTGTTTCCCAAGAATCCAGAATCAGGAATATCCCCTGAGCATTTCTGGGTGTGACCCATAAAAGTAAAAATAAATAAGTAAATAATAATAATGAGAAGAATGTGTTGTGTTCCCTTGAAAAGGTAAAAGACTTCCATCTACAGCTATTAACTAATTGTCTTCTTTTGTTCTTAAACCTACAAGTTTTGAAACACAGTCAAGAGATCTTTTTCACATGAAAGTAAATAAGCACACAAATGTGTTATTTATAGAAGATTATTTTTTAAGTTATAGCACATAGTTTGCAAATCATCTTAATTGTTGATCAAGACTAAGCAGGTCATACAGGATGATTGTAAGCTCAGGTTCACCTGCTATAGTTTCTGAGCACCGCTAAGGCTGGGATATGTCACATGATAAGTAGCTGACCCAGACGTGATGCTGCGTTGCTCATCTGCACTCCATCACTACACATCAGCTGGCTGACCTGGGTGGGGAAGAGATAAGTTGAAGTCAACTGATGGAAGGTAAAAAGAAGTGAAAGAGGGTGGGGAAAAAAGATCCTGCAAGACATATCCAATTAGTACTGTCTTATTACTTGATATTAAGATATTAAGCACCATGTCAACTGATCTGAGCATCATGTCAATATCTTAATATCAACTTGATATTAAGCACCAGGCCAACTGCTGGCATTCTTAACAATTAATAGTTGAGAGTATTTCCTTAACATTTCCTTAACATCAAATAATTTGGGGCATATTTAACCTGTTTTTGTTCTCTAAAATTATTTCCATAACTTTTTAGAAAAAAAATTCATTCAGTTTAATGTATGACTAGGTATAGAAAAGTAAAAGTAAAATATGACTAAGAACGTTCTAAATCTTATAAAATAATCTCAATAGAAAGAATGAAATAGACTGAATGAATGTTTATGTGAGTTTAAGGCTGCGGGTATCCTTGGAAAGAGTTGAGTTGATTATCTTCTAAGAGTGTGGGCAGAAGTGTGGGCTGTGGTGGGGCAGAAGGTAAGAGGAAGAAAGAAGATTGTACAAAGAAAACCTTGTTTCTAGTACTGTGTTCCATGTAAATATCTATATTATCAGTGCTAAAGTAATGGTGAAGGAGCAAGATAGATATTTTAAGTGATAGAACACATGGCTAGTATGGTCAAGGCCTGGAGACGTCTCTGAAATCCATAGTATGCCAGACAGGAGTGGATGGGGCTGGATTCATGGCATCTCTGGTGTGTTCCCAGTTGCTGATAGCATTGCTAGGTATGATCCCCTATAAAATGAATAAATTCACTGACCAGAGAGATATACAGCAGGTATGGTGCTTGCCTCATTCATGGATAACAAAGGTCTTATCTCTGGCACCAAATATAGTCCTCTGAGCACTACCAATATAATCCCTGAGCACATAGCCAGGATAAATCCCTGAGTGCAGCCTGGTATAGTACAAAATTAAAGAATAAAAAGAATGATAGACACAGAGATAAAATGCAAAGAGACTTTTGATCTATTTATATTTCCTATAGCACAACTTTGTTGCCAGAAATCTTTATTTGCTCAAATATTTGGTGTATTTAGTCCAAAGTTAAAATGTATTTTAAATAAGAAAATCATTATAGTTAAGACTAAGTGATAGTTAATATTTTCATGCACAATATATAAAATCAGTACGTAGTTTTTAAATTATGCAAGATATCTGATTTGAAGAAAATTTTTCAAAAGTCTCAGCTTCTCAACAAAAATCCAGATTTTTGTTGTTTGGGAAGCACACTCAGAAATTCTCAGGGCTTACTTTTAGCTCTTTACTCAAGGATTGCTCAAGGGATTAGGTCACCGTATGGGGTACCCGAGATTAAACCAGCATTGGTTGTATAAAATACAAGCACCTTACCCACTATACTACTTTTCAGACCCCTCTAATAAATTTTTAAATATTAGAGGGTTGTGAAATATAATGAGATTAAACAAAATATGGGATTAAACAAAACCTAGACTCACGATCTCCTATTCTGACCCAAAATCTGGCTCTCATCTTTTATCTAATATTTCCATGTTAATTATAAAACACTCAGTGAATAAATAGTTGCTTTTTTAAATTAAGTCTGCTTGAGAGAAATAGTACAATGTTATCCATAATTGGGTATCAATTGTACAATATTATCCATGATCGGGTTTCAATCACAGAATGTTTAAATACTAGTTCCTTCACCACAATTCATTTTAACCTGAATTAAAAAATAAGACTTTCAATGCAAATGGTCTTATTGGTAACTAGAATCTTTTAATGTGATAGTATGTAAAATTAAAATATTGAATGAGGTAAAGAATGATTTAGTTTTTAGCAACAGATGAATAGAGAAGTATATGCATGATGGAATACTATGTAGCCATAAAAGGTGGAAGTTTGTAGTTCACTGCTACTTGGAGGAGCTTGAAGAGTAACATGTTGAGATAAGTAAGTGAAAAGTAGGACAAACACAGGCTAACATCACTCATCTGGCATATAGAGAATCAAATCAGAAATAGTCACCACGCCCCTGCCCTTAAATATCACTGTCTTCCGTTCATCATCGATTTGCTCGAGCGGGCCCCAGTAACATCTCCATATGTCCTGTCTCATGCTAGTAGAGCCCAAGGGCACCTGCTTGCTCCAGGAACATAAAGAGCCTCAATCCATTCCATCAGGTCATGGGAATGTGGTCTAAAATTGTTACTGGTATTTGGCATATCAAATACACACGGTAGCTTGCCAGGCTCTGCCATGCGGGTAGCATACCCGCCCCTGAGCACCGCCAGGAGTAATTCCTGAGTGCAGAGCCAGGAGAAACCCCTGAGCACTGCCGGGGCCCTTAAATATAAAACTAATAAAAATAGAAATAAAAAATATAAGACTAAGATTACCAAGAAGTGGCAGGCAGGGATACGAGGGAATGAAGAGGTGTATTAGAAGTAACATAAGAACATGTGGTACCTTGACAGTAGTAAGGTGTGGAAACTGCACATTTCAAAGCCATAAGTATTAGCAGTATTGCAAATATGCAACAATGCAACACAATAAATGAAAAATGGATGACTTAAAAAAATACAAAGTCTGCCTCAGAACAGAAGTACCAATTAAGAAATGAAAAATTCAGCCAAATCATCAGTTTGAGATTTTTTTTTTTAATTTTCTCAGAACATATTTTGACATATTGCCAAATAACTAGGGGGTTGTTTTTTCCTACTGACCGATTTAACTATTCCTTAATTTTTCCAAATTTCAACGGGAGTGAAAAAGTTTCCAATTTGCAGGTGGAATGTTTCGATTGTGTGGTAACAAATGTGTTGAGCATCTTGCAATTTGTCCGTCATGTGCAGCTTGGGTGTTCTTTTCCTTTCTGTCTGTAATTGCTTCTTGAGCTAAATATAAAACTAAGCCAATCTTACTACCCTTGTGCAGTGTTAACACACCACCTTAATAAATTGGTTATGGGTGGAAATCTTGGCAGAGTGCCTTGCCTGTTTTTGTTGTTTTAATTGTATTATTGTTTTTAAGTGCACTTTTGTTTCCTGTTTGTCCTTTACCTACCATCAAAATGTGCTGCTACACGCACACACAAAACAGCTCCTTTTCCTGATTTCCTATGTCTGAGCACATGTAACTATTTCAGTTAAAGAGATAAATACCAAGTAACTATATCCTGTTGCTAGTTGAAGCTTTCAGCTTTTATACTGTGATGTGCTCTAAGACTTAAAATGCAGAAAAATCAGGAAAAAAATAAGTAAAATTTTTTTCTAGGAAACAAAGAAGCAAGTGAAATTTACATAGAAATACTTTCCATTGGTCTGAGTTGAATTACTTGTAAAATCACCTTGTAGTAGAAATGCCACTTAACACATGTGGTAAGCAAAGATTCAATAATAAAGTGTTTGTTTGGAATTTATAATGTTTAAGAGGATCCTTTCAGACATTCTTTTCCCTGTGGTACAGGTAGGACCACTTGCATTATTAGTATTCTCCAATGTGGAAGAAAAGTAGCTGTTATACCATTGATACTTTCTCTACTACCACAGAGGTCTCAATAAACAGTTATTGTTAAAGGTTAAAATAAAGGTTATTTATAAGTGATATCACAAAATAAACTACATTAGTATCAACTTTATTAAAAAATCTATGAAGTGAATATTTTATTGAAATGGATCAAAATGTCTACAGAGAATTTCTGTTTAAAAAAACATTGGGGAAGGTGGAAAATAAGTTTTAGCTGTGTTCTACCATTTACTTCCTGTGATCTTCCTTAGTTTCCACGATTGTAAAATAAGGAAAGAGAACCTGAGCAGGGGAGATTGCCCAAGTGGTGGAGCACATGTGTAGCAGGCATGAGGTGTTAACTTCTATCCCCAGCATCCACTTAAGCCTCCTCTTCTCCAACACCCCCACCAGCACTAACACCTTAGAGAAGAGTAAGAGCATCACCTCCCAGAACAGAGTATTGTTCCAGAAAACTACCCTCATATAAAAACTCAGTCTCCACAAAATATGCTACAACTCTGCAAAGTTCACATAACATAGTCAAGAAACAGTCTATAGAGACAATAAATGTCATACTGTACTTTCTTTAAGAACAAGCAGTTTTACAGTTTTTTGTAGTTCAAAAAAATGGTTCTACAAAAAGATTTCTTCATTTACTTCCTTTTGCCTCCAAAACACTCCAATTTTACACAAAATTTCAAAGATGATCACTAATTTGTCTAAAGTCACATGAAGAAGAGCTGTATCAATTTATAACTTCTGATATGCGTTGATAACTATTGTGTTTCTTCAAAGTTGCCTTCTCTATCACTTTGTGTTAAAATTAGGTATCAGACAAAATTTTCTACATGAAAGAGATTTTCCATCTTCTCTACTTAATAAAGGATACAAGGTGTATGGTAAAAAATTTCATGAATAATAAGCACTGAAATTTATTTTGGAGTCAATTCCATAAGGATGACTTTACATTTTTCTAATTACTTTGATCTTAAATCTCTCCATAAACAAAAAAGGATTATATTTAAACTGAATCTTTTTAAGTTTAAAAGTATCACTGTATCACTATCTTCCCGTTTTTCATGGATTTGCTCTGGCGGGTACCAGTAGCATCTCAGTTTGTCCTGACGCAAGCAAGTGTAGCCCAAGGACATTTGCTTGCTCCAGGGACAGGAAGAGTCTCAAACCATTCTTCAGGTCATGGAATTGAGGTCCATAATTGTTACTAGTTTTTTGACATATCAAATAAAATATGGGTACAATTATATTCTGGAAAAAGTCGTATCCTAATTTGAAATTACAGTTTTGAATTTTGCATCAAATAATTCCTTTCCCAAAATTGTGTTGTTACTCAGAACTTAAAATTCTTCTCTTAGTATTGCACTCATAACAATTTACATATTTCTAGTTTAATACTTGACTAACCAAGGGAACTAAGATGCCATTAGTGAATGTAGAGCTATTGCTGAAGTCATGCTAAATGCAATTTATGCCTTTGGATTTACTCACCCCAGAAACAGCCATATTCCCTGGGCATAAGACTTTAGATAGACTTTTGAAATGCACTTACAACCCTTGCCTATGACGATGAACTCAATTTCATAACATCCGGTCTTATTGTTTTGGGACATTTTTATCTCCCCCCCACCCTGGCCAGTCCTCCAGCCCTGGCCAGTTCTCTAGGCATCTTCCCATCAGCTCAGCCCTGGTCATTTTGTTAAACTGGAAATGGTACACAGCCTGAAAAGAAATACAGATACTACAGTTATGGTGCTGGGTTTAATTTGAGAAAATTGATGCAGCGGTCATTACCTTGAAAAACTTCTTTTGCTGTTGTTTTCCATTCCTAAATTTAAGATGAATGTATAGATTACTAGATTACATTATTTTTAGCTATAGATCATTTTTCCTAAAATATATATGTAGGGTTGGAAGGAGAGACAAAGAGTTGAGTTGCTATGAGAAATTTTATTCATCTAAATCTCTGAAGAAAAAGAGTAAATTTCAGCTTACTACAGAAAGACTGAATAGATTCTTCAGAATCTAAGGAAATATATATCTTACTTTCTTATGGCCTGGTCAGAAAATCAGAAAGATGAGATTCCAGTAGTGAGTTATTTTTTAGAAATGTAAAAGATAACTCACCCCCAAGGGCTTCTTCCTTGCCAATGATCTCACTCTCAAGGAGATTTTCAGATTCTCAAACTGGAACTTCTTAGATTTTCAAATTGCAAAGTTCAAGAAGTCAAAGGTCATGATCCAGAGTAGCATTCTCTGCTTAAACTTTGCATTTTGCACTTCAAAGGTATCCTTATGTCCTACTATATCAGATAGCACAGCAGATAGGGCACTTGCCTTGCATGCAACTGCTGGATGGTCTTCATCCCCTGCATCCCATATGGTTCCCTGAGCACTGCCAGGAGTTATTCCTGCGTGCAGAGTCAGGAATAACCCCTGAGCAGTACCAGATGTGACCAAAAAGCCAAAAAAAAAATTAAAAAAGTATTCTTATGCCCAGTCTCATACAGTCATAACCTGGTCCAGTTCATGATCTTCAATAGCTAATATCTCAAACTCATGTTTGCCAATAAGAACGGGGGGTTAAAAATAACAGACAAGAATGGAGTGATCATTCAGTGTGTACGAATCTTGCAGTAGGTTCACCTGGTTCTATCCCCAGAGCCCCATATAATCACCTGAGCCCTGCTAGAGTAATCCCTGAGTGCAGAGCCAGGAGTAAATGTCTAGCTTCACCAGGGCTGGTCCCCAAAGCAACAAAATAAACCAAAACTTAAAGTCCTCTTTCAAGTTCCAGGTTGAGGGACTTGAAAGTTCCAGTGTCTTGAAAGTTAGAGGTTCAAGCTCCAGGGGCAGGTATCAGTGGTAGTAAATTGAGCACAGGAAATATTAGTGCTGCTTCTTAGCCTATTTCTTGGCTATTGACAGGCAGTTAGCAGGTATGCCCTATCCTTGGGAAATATCTCTAATTCAGAAGTCTTCTTACCTGCTAAACATACCTCCTTAATTTTTCCTTTTGTTAGTGCTATGCCTTAAGTTTCTGCTCCCTAGTAATACAGACAATAAGCTGTGATCTTGTCAGAGAATAAATGACCTGCTGAAATCAGAACTTTTCCCAACCAAACAGTATAAAAACTATAAACCTGTGGCTCATCTTGGAACAAAATACATGGGATTTTTTTTTTCTTTTACATATATTACCTTCACAACTGACCCACTAGCCAATCTCCCTGTTAACTAGTGGGGGGCCGAGGGGATTTTTCCAGTAAATTTATTATTTCCTGGACCAGTAAAACAGAAATAAAAATGAATCATATAATCACTATCACCGCTCTTGAAGACATAAGTGACCTTGGAGATCTAGCTCTGTGCATGTATGTCAACTCTTATTCTTTCTCTAAATTAACTTCTTCCTATATCAGTGTCTGGTTTTATCTATTGCTTTACATTTGTATTTTTTTACTTTAAAATAAATTATCTTTTTAACTCACTATCACTATCTTCCCGTTCATCATCTATATGCTAGAGCGGGCACCAGTAACTATCTCCATATGTCCTGTCTCATGCTAGTAGAACCCAAAGGCATCCACTTGCTCCAGGAACATAAAGAGCCTCAAACCATTATATTAGGTCGTGGGAATGACCTAATATAATTGTTACTGGTATTTGGTATATCAGATACAACACGAGCAGCTTGCCAGGCTTGCTGTGCGGGTGACATACCCTTGTAGTCACCTCTAAATAAAGCAATTATTGACGAACCGCAATTATTCATTAAATAAAGGAATTATTGATCAGTCTTGTATAATTGCAAGATTATACTTTTAATTTTTTAATTACAAGTATATATTGCCAACATACACTTCTAGATTATCATTAGCTTTTAAAATACTATATAGTGCTTTTCTAAACTTTTGCTTAAAATTTTTTATGCATTCTTTGTTTATAATTAATGAAAATGTTTTCTATCCCAATACTAGTGAATTATTTGTTCAAGAGGAGCCCCCCAAAAAAAAGAGTATAGTAGCTAAGGTGCTTGCCTTGCATCATCTCACCAAGGTTCTATCCCCATCATGTCATATTGTCTCCTGAACATCACCAGGAGTGATCCCTTGTCTCAGTCTGGTGTAAGCCCTGAGCACAGCTGGGTGTGTCCCAAAACAAAACTAGTATATGTTCAAATATTTATCCAAGTATCTTATTATATATAGTCAATGAGCAATACATTTTTTGATAAAATATATTACTCCTTTTTAGATTTCCTGTTATTCTGACTGCATCCTCTGGAATGAACCCCGATATTATTTCACCTGGTTATTTTCTTGTTTTATACCACAAGAGGCAGGATGAAGTTTATGCAAAATGTATCCCAGTATCATTAAAGTGGGAGGGAGGGAGGCACCTCTCTATAGGAACTCTGGGTAAATGCTTGTAAGAGGTGATCTACTGGTTGTCATTTAGTTTATTTAATTGGTAATTTTGTGTAACTAGTCAGTTTAATAAATTTTCAAACCCTCATTAATATTGGAAACAACTAATCAGACAACAGAGAGAGGCTATGTAAAGTATATAAGCACAGGTCCTTTGTGTGGGCAACTGGAAATCTAGGAATGATAGTTCTCTGTTAGAAGCTACTGGGAAGAAGCTACAAGTTGCTCGAGGGTTACTGCTGGAATCTCACCATGAAGAGAGCAGCTGGGGTCTCCGTTGCTATTGTGCAGCCGATCAGAGAGAGCAGCTTACCTAGCACAAGTTGACCTGGTCAGATGCGCAGCACCCCATAGGGTTTTCCTATACCTCTAATAATGATCATTTTTTACCACTGCTATTTTAATTCTGTCTGCATTTGTAATTAGTGCTTTTATATTTTTACAGTATGTCAGTCTTTTTATTGGTTCGTGTGTGTATACTTGACCTGTTGTCTATGTAACACCAGAATGTTATATTTCAGTAAGTTAAGTGGCTTCCTGGAAATCTGTTATATGAATGAAAGACAAACTTACTTTTAAAAAAATTGTACTTTTACTTAAGTACATTTGGAATCACCATATTTTAATTATATGAATTGCATACAAATATTTTAGACTTTTTCCCTGACCCTAAATAATGGTGAGCATTAAAAAAAGGTGGGTATGTATTTCATCTAGTACATTTAGAAATACTAAATATTGTGCACATATCCTGAGCATGAAAACACAGTATCTGACTTCAAATCTTGCCACTGGGAACTACTGCTCACTTTAGACAAATCAAGTAACTTCTTTTTTTTTTTCCTTTTTTGGGTCACACCTGGCAATGCTCAGGGGGTTTCTCCTGGCTCTACACTCATTACGCCTGGCGGTGCTTGGGGGACCATATGGGATGCCGGGGATCGAACCCAGCCGGCACTGGCCGGCCGTGTGCAAGGCAGACGCCCTACCCACTGGGCTATCGCTCCAGCCCCAAGTAACTTCTAATATTGGTGCAGTAGGAATATTACATAGTTATATATTGTATATAATATGAAATGTAATAAATATATAAGATTATACCTATTAGGTATTTATACATTTAACTTTATAACAGCATCAGTTAAATATTCAACATTTTAATTTTAAGTTTATTTTAAACTCAAACATATTACATGGTATACTTAATTTATTAATTTAGAATATAAAAGGTGTATAAAGTTATCTTTATACAATATTAATATTTTAAATATGAAAAGTAATGTACTTTGATATTTATCTAAACTGAGATACATTTAAATATAAGTAGTAAATTACTAACAATAATTTTATAATTTACTATGTCATATAAGTTCATATATTACAAATGTTTAAATAGTTAAATTTTTGAAATTTCACATATGTGTGATATATATTATTGCATATTCTTTCAAGATCACTGATCACTTGATCCTTGACATCCCGTTATTCATTGATTTTCTTGAGCTGGCTCCAGAACATTTCCATTTGACCTATCACGTGCCTGTGTGCCCAATAGCATTCAGTTGCTTCAGGAATACGAAGAGCCTCAAACTATTCGTTTAGGGTCTTGACAAAAGTCTGACCATCTTGTAGGTGGCGGCCACGTGATCTTTTGAATCCCGTGGGATCCAGTCGGACAGCTCTAGTCAGCGGTCATCTCAATTTCATTACATGTCCAGCCCATCTGATTTTTCGATGCCTTGGCAAATGAGACAGCGTCCTGACTCTGGAACAGACGGGTCGAACTCGGTTCCTTCCCTCAGGTGGCGCATGTTCAAGCATAGCTCTTTCAGTTCCTCTTGGGGCCGAATAGCGTTCTCCTCCTGCTTTCGTGGGCCCAGGTCTCTCGGCATTTTAAAAAACATGTCCAGCCAGAGGTTCTTTGTCCTTTTGTTATTTCTTCATGCTCTTGAAGGCATTCATCTTTCAGAAACAACATAAAATATACTAGAGATAAATATGAACAATTGATGTAAACCAAAAATGTTTTTATATATACAATTTTCCAACTACCAAATTCACTCTGGACAGACCAGCAGTTTATTGGATTGCATAATGTGCTTTCCCTCAGTTCCCCAGGTTTCTTTTCTGGCACTATGTTGTCCCTTAGATACCAATGGGAATTATCCCAGAGATCCATACAGATTTAACCTCAAAGAACTCTAGGTGTGGCCCAATAAACAAAACAAAATTAAACCATAAATATAGAATGCTTCTGGAAACCTACCTTACCATACATTGTGAAAAGTCAATAATCTGTGAAGGCAGTTACTGGAGGAAATCTAACCGCAACACAAAAGAAAAAATAGATAAGAGTGAATCTATCATATGATCACGTTGCAATACATAGCCAACCAAAAAACAGTCACAAACATATATGTTACATATTGATTGCATCTCAATGAAAGTAAAAGAAATGTCACTGATAAATTTCTTATGTGAATATACACTTTATCTCTTACCATTATAACTACCTATATTGATCTTAATGCTTGGCTTCTAGACAATGAGTAAAGTAATTCAAACATGCTTAAGAGATGTTTAAATTTTATATGAACATTTGGCAATATTTCAGTAAAACATACTTTTCTAGTCAGTATGACATCAAAAAGACATAGAAAATAACCTAATGCCAAGAAATAATGTTTTCCTCCTCAAATTAAACCATAATAATTCATTAGGGTAAGTCAAAGAGAGAACCCTACCACTAATGTTACTGCACTCATAGTGACTCCTTGTGTTTATGATAAATGAGGATGGTGTATTTGTAACCATCTCCAACAAATTTAGGCAAACAGAACTAGGCAAATTCACCCAATGACAATAAAATATTAGACAACTCATTTAGAATATCGTGGACCCATCACCTCTGGGGGTCCGCACCCGCCCACAGCCCACCTTCGCTTCCGGTCTGGGATCTACCCACGACCAGATTACAAGCAAAACCAGTTTACCCAGCGCTTGCAGCCATGCGGTCCATCAAAGTAGTGGAAACAGTTATGTCCTTTGATGCACTGCATTCTGATGTGCAGAAAGTTTGCAGGGGATAGAGAGGAGAATAAGGACATGCAACCCAAGTAGTTGAGTGTGGGATGGGGGGGAGGTGGGGACATTGGTGATGGGAGATAGGTTCTGCTGGAGGGATGGGTATTGAACACTGTAGAACCAAAACTCTACATGAGCATCTTGCAATTTATGTCTAAAAGTGGTGTAATAAAATTTTGGAAAATAAAAAAAATAAATAAGTCGATTAAAATTATAAGTATGGCCCAAAGAAAGAGTACAAGGGTTAAGGTGTTTGCCTTGAGCACTTGTCTCAGATCTACTCCCTGGAATTACATACAATTCTCTGGGCACTACCAAAAGTGATCCCTGAGCACAGCAACGTGAGACCACTACCATTCCCTTCACCTCAAGTGAGGAAAACGTAGCTTGCTCTTGGACACATTCAGAACCTTTTCCATGACTCCCCAAAGGCACATATATATTCTACCTAAATTATTATTAGAGGAAACTAATTTCTCCAAGGATCAAGATCACCAAAGATAGTGGTTACTTCTTACATATTTTTCTACTACAGCAGCATTGGTGACAGGAAACAGTCATTTCTGTCATATTAGTCATGTTATGGACACATGAAAATGTTATACACTGAAAACCTAAAATAATTTGTAATCAACTCAACAACTAAAAGCATTTACATAATATACTCAATGAACATATGCTGATTCAACTATCCATTTGGCAAAACAATAAGAATAAAAACAAACAAACCAACAATATAAATAGTGCTATATCCTTCTGTGTGGCATTCAGCTTATGTAGACCTCGGTGTAAATAAGATAAACAGATATCAATTTTCTGAGCTGATCCACCTATAACTAACCTCTCTTGTCACTCACTAATTCTCCACCACCTTCAAATTTTGGTGTCAGCTTTTTTATCAGACTAAAGGTGATTCCTTTGGTAATTCATACACTTACACATAGAACCAATATTACACTTTTCTTAGAATGGCAAAAACCAATTCTCTTAAACTAAAGAATCATTTAAGAATCCCTTATTGGCTTTAGGAGAAATTTCAGAGATTTTTTTTTGAACCGATAGTGCATTGTTAGGGTTATACATAGACTAGAGAAAAAATAATTTTCCTGTAGTTTCATCCTATAAAATATCATGGTTTCAATTTATACCCTATGATTTTGTAATATATTTTGTATATCTATGTTAGCATCACTTGTATCATTTGTCTTCCCATTGTTCACTGATTTGCTTGAGCGGGTGTCAGTAAGGTCTCCATTCGTTGGGAATTAGGTCCATTATTATTACTGTTTTTGGCACATTGAATACACCACGGGTAGCTTGCCAGGCTCTGGGTTCATCCCAAGGGGCCCAGTCTGTTGTCAGGCTAGAGGCATTCTCGTCTCCTTCATTTTCCTCCTCAGTGGATAGAGAAATGTGTAACAGGACAGGTCTTCAGGTCCATTGAGTACTAAAAGAGGACAGTGAGGTTCATGAAATGTCTGGTATAAGGTTTGGGGTTTAGGTTGGGTTTAGGTATTGGGCTAATCTGGTCTATTTCTGTTTTTGCATTGACCATCTAAATTTCTGGAATGTGGTTTGTTTCTACTAATTTGATGTTCCCAGCTGTGAGCCTTAAGAAGAGCCAGTAGCTGCTCTGCCCCATGTGTCAGTCTCTCTGAATCAATGCCGGAAGCCCTGCAGCAGTTTCTGGGTGGGTCCACTGGGCCTCCCGAAAGGGACAGAGGTGGGAGAGAGAGGGACCCCAGCTCCATCTCCATGGAAGCCTGGTGACTTTAGTCACCAAGACCCACATACCTGGGCTTGAAATCTGCTTCTCTCTAGGGTGAGGCTCTGACAAGCCAGGCTTCAGATTGGCTTCTTTCTTAGGTGGGACCCTGACAGGTTATAGCGTTCGAATGTTGAAAATGACTGTCACTATGGAGCTGGGGGCAGGGGCAGGTGGGTTCCTTTGGCTTCTTCATGTATCAGCATACCAGTAAGTTAATCAAAGTCAAAATAATAAAATAGAAAAATGTCTTGAAATCTTGATATTTAAATCTGGAAAGTCTGATGGTAATTTTATTAATAGCATCAATAAACCACTTTTAATATATTCAGGACAAAACAAAGTTAGCAAGAATAATCTAAAGATTATTTTATACAAAAAATAAATTTAAAAGAGGGAATAGACTATAAAAGATAGAAAGTGAGGAATATTTTTTCTAAAATAAATTGTGTCAACTCAGTAATGAAAGTGCTTTAATAACATTAGTGATAAAGTATGTTCTATAGTTAGCAGGCAGGAGTTAAGAAAACAACATTATATAGTGTTTCCAAAATTGTCCATAACTATTGCACAATATAAATGTAGTTGTACTGTCAAAACCCTGCTACCTGCTTTTCATTCTCAGACTACTCATACTGTTTTTGATAGAATATGGTACTAAAGGTGTAGAAAGGCATGTAGCTTTATATAATATAAAAATAAAAATTGTTAGTGAATTTTGGGAACTTGGGGGCTCCCAGTGATCTCAGAGGGGCTCCTCAGCCAACTGGCAGGTTGGGTCCATGTGGAGGCCCTGAGAAGGCGGTCGTCCTTAGTCCTGTGTGGTGTACACTGCCAGACAGACCCAACAGCGCTCGGGTCAAAGCTGCAGAGATCGCGGAGCTGGGATGTGGTGCTGGGGATCCGGCCTGGGAGTGTGTGCATGCGTGCCTGCATGCATGTGTGCGTCGCGTGCGTGTGTGCCTCTCTGTGCGTATGTGCCTGCCTGTCTGCGTGTGTGCATGTGTGCCTGCCTGCCTGTCTGCACGTGTGCATGCCTGTGTGCGTGCCTGTCTGCCTGCCTGCCTGTGAGGCGTGTCCCTCCCGTAACCCCCAGACTACCTCGGCAGCCCCGACTGTGCTCCTTAGCACTGGATTTCCAGTTGGCCATACCAGGGGCGGCCGGTCACACTCTCAGAATTCTCTTTCCCGCAGCGAGTCTCGCCCCTCATAGGACGCTTTGTTCCCTTTGCCGCTGTAGCCGCTGCAAACTGCATTAACATCCCGTTAATGAGGCAAAGGTAAGGGGACATTTCCAGGGATGCTCGCGGGCGTTTGGCTGGAGGACTTGGGCTGGCAGCACGTTCTTTGGTCATCTTCACCGGTGATGCTCAAGGGTTACTCCTGACAGTGCTCAGGGGACCCTATGGGATGCCGCGGATCCACCACTGTCTGCCAAGTGGAAGGCAAGCACCCTTTCCACTGTGTTAGTGCTCTGACCCCATAATTCTTTCCTTTCCTTTCTTTTTTCTTTTTAATAAATTCAAATATATGCTTATTTTATTTTGGTTGGGGGGTATAGATGTCACACCTGGTGGTGCTCAGGACTTCCTCCAGGCTCCAGTCTCGGGGATTACTCTCTTTGTCTGTGTCTTGCTCTAGGGAACTCAAAGTTGGCATTCCTGTCACGGATGAGAAGGGCCATAGTCTGGGCGAGTCCCCCAGTGCCGCCCAGTCGGCCATCACCCAGGTCCTGGTCTCTCGGATACTCATGGCAGCCCAGGGCATGGGTGAGTCACTCCGCCTTCCCCAGGAGGGTAGAGGAAGGATGGGGAGAGAAGAGCTGGGCAAGACTGTGGACCTTGGCACTGGGTGGGGGGCAGGCAGAGAGCAGAAGGGATCAGTAAAGTACCAAAAAGGTGAGAGGGCGGAAGGAGATAAGGGAAGTGGGAGAGTATCTGGTGGACCAGAGACTCACAGCATGGGGCAGAGCTGCTACTGGCTCTCCCTGTGCCCAGCCACTCATGAGGCGTGCGGGAGGGATGGAGGGTTCTAGCCCTGGCCTGCCACCCCAGCAGAGCCTCACAACAAGCCAGACGACCACCCACTCCATGAGGGCCTCCATTTTCCACATCCGAACTTCCCCCTCGTCAGAACTCCACCCAGCAGACCAGCCTATCACAGCCCGGCTCGCGGGCCTCTTGCAGCCACTCGGTTCATCAATAAATGCTGAATTTAGAGATGACTACAAGAGTACGTGACGCCTTGCCACAGCATAGCCTGGCAAGCTACCCATGTCGTATTTGATATGCCAAATACCAGTAACAATTATAGGCCTCATTCCCATGACCTGATGGAATGGTTTGAGGCTCTTTATGTTCCTGGAGCAGGCAGGTGCCCTTGGGCTCTACTTGCATGAGACAGGACATATGGAGATGTTACTGGGGCCCGCTCAAGCAAATCGATGATAAACGGGAAGACAGTGGTTCAGACAGACAGTGATCTCTAAGACTTTGGTTCTCATTGCACTGATCAAGCAAATATTTAAGATCCAGGAGTTTTTTTTTCTGAAAATAGGAAATGATACATATTCAAGGTGTATTACACTAATTAAATGAGACATTATCAAAGAAATGTTTTTAATTTTCATCACTGTTAAGCAAGAACTACCACCATATTGCAGTATCAAAATGGTTTCTAAAATTAATTTTGCTTGAATGTGCCAATCATTAAATCTTTCATCATCATCATCTTCTTCCTCTTCTTCTTCTTCTTCTTCTTCTTCTTCTTATTATTATTATTATTATTATTATTATTATTATTATGGGGGTCAAACCGGAAATGCCCAAGGGTTACTCCTAGTTCTGCACTCAGGATTTACTCCTAGCAGTGCTTGGGGAACCATAGGGATGCCGGAAATCAAACCCCAGGTGGGCTGCATGCAAGGCAAACACGCCCTACCCACTGGACTATCGCTCCAGCCTATCTGTGTTTAGACTATTGCTCCAGACACAGATGTCTGTGTCTGGACTATCACTCCAGACAGAAGTACATGGGGCAGAGCTGCTACTGGCTCTCCCTGTACTCAGCTGATCATGAGGTGAAGTTGAGTTCTAATCCTGGCCTGCTATCCCAATAGAGCCTCACAAGAAGTCAGAGGAACACTCACACCATGAGGGCTGCCATTTTCAGCATCTGGACTCCACATCTTGTCAGAACTCCACCCTAGAGATAAGCTGATCTCTCCCAATTGTGCCCGACTGCTTTGAGGCTGCACAATTCATCAGTAAATGCACGAACTGAGAGTCTACTACCAAGAGTATACCACCCACATGGCAGAGCCTGGCAAGCTACCCATGTAGTATTTGATATGTCAAAAACCAGTAAAAGTTATAGACCTCATTCCCATGACCTGAACAAATGTTTTGAGGCTCTTAATGTTCCTGGAGTGAGCAGATGCCCTTGGGCTACACTAGCATGTGACAGGAAGTATGGAGATGTTACTGGTGCCCACTCGAGCAAATTGATGAACGGGTAGACAAGTGACAAATGATGATGATGATGATGATGATTATGATGATGATGATGATGATGAGCACATCCAGCCATGTTCAGGACTTACTCCTTGCTCTGCACTTACTCCTAGCTCTGCAGAGATGATGCCTGATAGGGCTCATTGAACCACATGAAGTGCTGGCTATTAAGCCCAGGTTGGCCTTTTGCAAATGCCCTACTGAAATACTGTTGCTGTCTATTTTCTAGCTCCAATTTCTTAAATAAAAATTATGTCAACAAAAAGTGTAAGTAGAGGACTGGAAAAATAGTACAGTTGCTAGCATATGTCCCTTCATGCAGCCAACCCACCTGCATCTCTGGCAACACATATGGTCACCTGAGCACCACTTGGCATAACTTAAATAACAAAAACAAACAAAACAAAATGAATCACTTTACTCAAGTAAATTGAATCTATTGTATTTCAGTTGAACTAACCAAAATGGGCTCCCAAATCCTTACCTTCTAGTATGGGTTTTCTATATAATCTCCTGTAGACCGTACTTACATGATGCATTTAAAACAAATAGAACAGAGCAGCCACTTAGGGCTGGGGAGGTAGTACCGCTGGTGGGATACTTGTCTTGCATGTGGCTGACCTGGGTTTGATCCCCAACAACTGATATGGTTCCACAAGCACAGCCAGAAGTGATTTATGAGTGCAGACAGGAGTAAGCCCTGAGAAATACCATAGGTGACCTAAAAAAAAATAACTAACCAAACAAACAATCAATTGATGCACCCAAGTGAAGTTCCTAAAAAGCAATGTAGTAAAACTCAGAGACTGTTTACTTTTTTGTTTTGATGAAAGCCAGGCACAATGTAGTGCACCTCTTAAAGGAGAGATTCATGTGATGAACTGAGACCTTTGCCAATTATCATGTGAGACTGGATTCAGGTTATAGAATTCCAGAAAAATTCTCAGGTGAGTAACTATAGCATTAGCCAAGATCCTGAGAGCAACTTCACAAGCTACCTTAAAGCAGAATGACCAAGCCAGGTCTCCTATGTTTTCCTAATCCTCATCACCCATGTTAAATAACAATAACTGATGGGTTTAAACTTATAAAATATAAGGTTATTTTGTTGGTAGCAAGAGATAATATGAATTTTGATACTTTAAGTGGTTGAAGTATTCTTCAAAAAAACAAACAATGAGGCCAGAGAGAGAGAGAGAGTTCAAAGGGTTGATATGCAAGACGTAACTAGTGTCCAAATCCATGGTACGACATGGTCCCCCCAAGAACTCATTGTAAGAAGAGACTCCTGAACAATGAATTGGGAATCCCCTCCAAGTACTGTAGGGTGTGATCAAATTCTTTAACCCACTCTCTGCTACAATGAAAAAAAATAGCTTGGAACCAAATAGTGATCAAAAACTAGAATGTTTTTGAGAAGCATTATAGTTCTTTAAAAAAAAAGAAAGAGATATGAGTTAAAAGAAAGAAACAAATGCATGTCTGAAAGAGAACTCAAGTGTATCAACAGTGAAAAAAGCCAAAATCTGGAATGATTTTAAAGAAAACATTAGTGAAAAGTGCCTTGGGTACAACTCCTTAACTCTATTTATATCTATCATCTATCTTCTTCTTCTTCTTCTATCTTCTTCTATCCTTCTCTTCTTCTATCTATCTATCTATCTATCTATCTATCTATCTATCTATCTATCTATCTATCTATCTATCTATCTATCTATCTATCTATCTATCTATCTATCTATCTATCTATCTATCTGTCTATCTATCTATCTATCTATCTATCTATCTATCTATCTATCTATCTATCTATCTATCTATCTATCTGTCTATCTGTCTATCTATCTGTCTATCTGTCTATCTATCTATCTATCTATCTATCTATCTATCTATCTATCTATCTATCTATCTATCTATCTATCTATCTATCTATCTATCTATCTATCTATCTATCTATCTATCTATCTATCTATCTATCTATCTATCTATCTATCTATCTATCTATCTATCTATCTATCTATCTATCTAATCTATCATCTATCTATCCATCCATCCATTCATCCATCCATCTATCCATCTGTCTGTCTATCCATTCCACATGCTTAGCTATACATACTTACTACATACTTACATTACTTATGTCTAGTAATATCAAGCTGCAGTTCGAGCTATACACAGGGGCTTCCTCAGTGCTGCTGGGCACCCAGAAGGCATTCCCAGAAGGCATTCCTGGTATTCCTACTCTGGTGGAGGGTTTTTCAGGCTAAGATTTTGGGCTCAGGTGGCCTGCGGAACTGGGGACACAACTGAAACTTCCTGCTTCTCTTTACAGGATCTGAATGTTGAGCTGACAACAGGTGATCTTGTTAAAGAGATTTCTAACCACACGGTGTTGAAGTTGCCATCTGGTTTCTTTGTGCTGCTAATAGTGAGAGGCAATACACAGACCTGAGAAAGTAGTACTAAACAAAAAGGAGTAAGCACTGGCTGGTTTGGAAAATTCTTAATCTCTACAGATGGTTACAACACTAAAATGAAGAAATGGCTTTTGGTAAAGGGAAAATACAGAGACATTTTAGAAAATTATTGTTTAGGATGACATGAGTGTACCACTATAAAATTCTTTAAGTCTTTAGACATACAAAAACTATTACCCTTAACTCTATTAAGTTAAAAGAGAATAACCCTCTATACAATTTAGACTACCCGCACGGCAGAGCCTGGCAAGCTACCCGTGTCATATTTGATATGCCAGATACCAGTAACAATTATAGACCTCATTCCCATGGACTGATGGAATGGTTTGAGGCTCTCTATGTTCCTGGAGCAAGCAGGTGCCCTTGGGCTCTACTTGCATGAGACAGGTCATATGGAGATGTTACTGGTGCCCGCCGAGCAAATTGATGATGAACGGGAAGACAGTAAAAGACAGTAATACAATTTAGATGTAACTAATGGACCTCAATCATTGAACTAATAAGAAGATTAAAGATGTTATACGTCTACTGGTTTCAGACAAAGAAGGGCTTTATTTTCCAACTAGGTGTTGGATCCAAATAACCTTCACAGAAGACACAATTTTTTTTTTTTTTTTTGCTTTTTGGGTCACACCTGGCGATGCTCAGGGGTTACTTCTCTCTCTTTGCTCAGGAATTATTCCTGGCGGTGCTCGGGGGACCATATGGAATCCGGGATTGAACCCTGGCTGGCATAGGCCAGCCGCTGCAAGGCAAATGCCCTACCCGCTGGGCTATTGCTCCAGCCCCAAAGACACAAACTTTTATCCTTAAACTTTTTTGGGGTTTTGGTTTTCTTTTTTTTTTTTTTGTTTGTTTATGGGCCACACCCAAGCGTTCTCAAGAATTACTCCTGAGTCTGCACCCAGAGATCACTGTTAGTGTTCTCAAGGGACTTCATGGGGTGGCTGGGATAGAATTCAGTTCAGGCTCCTGCAGGGCAAGTGCCCTATCACTATTCTATTCCTCTGGCCCCATCTTTCTAAAAGAATAATGTCAACGGAAACACTACCAGTTTTGACTGAAGGAAGAAAAACAGGTTTATGATAAAAATCTCTTGGCCTCCCAAAGTTCTACAGACAGAAAACAGGCTGACAGACTTACAGGCTGCAGACACATTCTATCTTTCTAATGTTCATGGATAATGAAAGATGGTGGCAAATGAGCCAATTATCTGGAATTGGGATGATGGGAGAAAACTCCAGAGATGGAATAATTGAGTATGAGGGAAGTGTTTTGTCGAAAGGCTTTTTTTTCTGAGACATTACTAAAACCTTCCCTTTCTTTGTAAACAGGAGTTCCTATTCTGTACTTTCTGTGGGTATGTGTGCAAAGTAAAACTTTATTTCAGAGAATAAATCTCATTATCATTCAACATTTTTTCATTAAATGACAAAATTGGAGATCTTAGAGAGGTATGTGTTAGTGTTTATGGGAGAGATGTGAACTGCAGGAGTTCAAGAGAAGTCTGTATACGCAGTCTTTCAGATGGACCAAATATCACTGGCTCCTCCAGCCAAGTTTTGACAGATTTAATGCATTCTTAGAATGAATAAAATTTGAAAGTGACATGTGGTTCAGTTTTGGTTATAAAAAAAAACAATATGGTGTCACTTTTTCAATCAGAGCAAAAGCAAATGTCATGCTGAAATCAGCCTGATGGGAAGGTCCACATGACAAGGAACTCAGGTCTTCTGCCAATAGAAGCAGATCACAAATATTGAACAAGCTCAAATGACTATAGACCGACACAACAGTCAACAGAACCTCCTGAAAAATCCTAAGGCAGAGCTTTCTCTAATCACTATTTCTGACTTTTTAATTTTAATTTTGATCCTTAGAGAAACTCTGAAATAAGAAAAAATTGTTGCTTGAATGATGATCTGAGGAAATTTGTTATATAGTAATGGAGAACAAATGCCATATTATGTCATTGACTCAATATAACAATATAACAAAAAATTTTCAGCTAATTAATTTGGGTTTATATTTCCCTTGGTTAAGTGGATTGATCATTCCTTCCTGGTCCCTTTTTTGCCATTAATTGTATACATAAATAAATAAATAATATTTTAAGATAATTGTTAATGGTAAAAAGTCAAAGTTTGAAAATATCTCTAAGAAGTGGTATTTTTCTCCTACATAAAGGACAAGAAACATGACATATAAAAGCAGGGGAATAGGAAAAATATAATTTTTAAATAATGCTCGTTCTACAGTTCACAGGAGCAACCAATACAAAGAAAAGGCACATGCTAGTGGAAAAGCATATGATGTAAATAATTTATTATATAATGAGTCTAGTGGGGGAAACTGATGTTTTTATTCCCAGTTTAATTCCTTCTCAAGAGTCCATAAAACTGTGCCAGACCTCTTTTGGACAGAATCTCATAAAAGGCCATGTAGTTTGGCGTTCAATCAAGTCACCAACGCAGAGAAAACTTTTTTTTCATAGCATTTCAACATTGCTTCTTTCTGGTTCTGGTCACATTCCAGGAAATAAAAGATAAAATAAAAGAAATGTTAACCACCGTCATTGAATCTCAGATCTGAATTTTGGTTCAAATTCTTAACTGTGTCAGAATGGAAAAACAATTGTCATAGCATTTCTTAGTCTCCTTAAGTGTGCTAAGTAAGTGAGAAATAGGTATATGGATTCTTTACAGACATTAACAAAAGACAAGTTCCATAAAAACAACAAAAGTTAAAAAAAAAACAAAGTGAAAATAAACCGTCTTGAATATATTCCTTTATTTGTGGTAGGTGTGGAGGTGTTTTATATTTATATGAAGTACTACTCAGCAATTAAAAAAGATGAAATCATACAGTTTGCAACACCCCAGATGTAGGTTATCAAGCTAAGCAAAGAAAGTCAAATGAAAATATGTCAATGACAGAATAATCATGGTCACATAAGGAATATAAAGAAATAAATCAAGTACAACTCTTAGTTATATCTCCTTCAGTACTGAGCATTTCTAGACTTTTGATATAAGCCATTCTCACTATTGTGATATTACACATAATCATTGTTTTGATTTGCATTTCTCTGGCAAGAAGTGACATTCTTTTTGTTGCTGTTTTGCACCCGACAATACTCATTAGTACCTGTCTCTGTACTCAGGAATTTCTCCTTGCAGTGCTTGGGCAACCATATGGGATACCAGGTATCCAACCCAGGTTGGTCACATGCAAGACAAATGCTCTACCAGCTGTAATATCACTTCAGCCACAAGAGGTGACATTCTTTAATATGCCTATTAGCTGTCCATATATTTGTTAATCTTTTCTCCCCATTTTTTAAAAGTATTGACTTCTTTGTTGCTGATCTTTTGAGTGCTTTACATATTTTGCATACTATATTTTGCATACTTCAACTGCTGTATTATGTGTAAACATTTTCTCCCTATTTGGAAAACTGTCTTCTTATTTTCACTTGAGTTTCTTTTTCTGTGAAAAAAACTTTTTAATTGTTGTAGCACCATTTGTTTTTTGTTGTTGTTGTTGTTGTCTTTTCCAGTCAAATAAAATCATTGAAAACATTTCTGAGATTCATATCCTGGAGAGGTTTATCTATATTTCCTTAATTTAATTTATATATTTGAATATAATTCAATATATTTAGTCACTTTGAATCACTGTTTTTGAGTGGTGTAAAGTATGGATGCAATTTATTTTTTTCTATTTGCAGCTAGCCAGTTTTCTCAGCACCAGTTGTTAAAAAGACTGTCCACACTCCACTTAGTGCTTCCAGAACCTTTGTCACAGAATAGTGCCCATATATCACTTGATCACTTAAATCCCGTTATTCATTTTTCCCGGGCACCAGTAACATTTCCATTGGACCCTATCACGTGCCAATGTAGCCCAATGGCATCTGGTTGATTCAGGATATGAAGAGCCTCAAACCATTCCTTCAGGGTCTTTACAAGGAAGTCTGACCATCTTGTAGGTGGGCAGCCACGTGATCTTTTGACATCCCATGGATCCAGTCGGTAACGGCTCTAGTCCAGCGGTTGTCTCCAAATCGCATTACGTGTCCAGCCGATCTGATTTTTGATGCCTTGGCAAACGAGACAGCGTCCCTGATTCTGGAATAGAGATGGAGGTCAGAACTCCGGATTCCTTCTCTCACTTGAGTGAGGCGTGATATTCCAAGCATAGCTCTTTCGATTCCTCTCTGGGAGACCAGAATAGCATTCTTATCCTGCTTTCGTAGGGCCCAGGTCTCTGAGGCGTATGTTAATGCAGGGAGAACGGTGGAGTCAAAGAGATGTGCCCGGAGCCGGAGGTTCTTTGTCCTTTTAGCTATTTCTTCAATGCCTTTGAAGGCATTCCATGCCGCTCTCTTCCTCCCATATATCTGTGGCTAAATTCTGTTCTAGACACTTAATTCCATTCCTGCAAACTGAGAGCCTATCTTTATCCTAAAATCCTGTTGCCTTTATTATATTGAATTATCGTATATCTAAAGTTTTGAAACGTGATCACTCTCAACTTTATTTTCTGAATAGCTTTGACTGTTCAGAGAGCTATATATATATTGTTACATATGGAATATATATGTGTATTACTTATATTTATAATAAATATGTTATGTATAAAGCACAAATATTTCTGGTTACTTTAAAAACATAATGGAGACTCAAGGTTGAGCCTACCATAGGATTCCTCCCATATGGAAGTCAACTTAGAGGAGGAAAAATCTGATGCTTGGGGGGAAAAAAGTACAAGCCCCAATAACTCAAAAATATTGAGTCATTTGAAAATAAACTTGAAATTAAGTGCTTAAGAATAGACATATTAAAATAAGAGTATCTTATCCCCACTCCTTTCCAGCCATAGCTATTTATCTATTCAATATCTATCTATCTATCTATCTATCTATCTATCTATCTATCTATCTATCTATCTATCTATCTATCTATCTATCTATCTATCTATCTATCTATAGATATCTATCTCTTTCTATCTATCTGTAGATATCTATCTGTAGATAGATAGATAGTTGTAGATAGATAGATATCTGTAGATAGATCTATAGGAATCTACCTATTCCTATAGATCTATCTATACCTATAGATACATAGTTGCTATATATCTATAGGTATAGATATCTATATATATATACTTGCTCTAGCAAATCGATGAACAATGAGAAGACAAGTGACAAGTGACAATACACATATATACATATACATCTATAGGTAGATATATGTATGCATTACATATATGTATATATATATCTACCTGAAAAAAACTTGGACTCCTGTTTTTATTGATGGTAAGTGAATTGTATCAAATTTCTTATTTGTCTCAGGAAGTCCTTTATAAATATAATTTATGCCTTGCTTCATACCCCAATGCAGATTCTCATATTCTGATATGCACACAAAAGTATACTTAGTTATAAAATTTTCACACAATGCCTTTAGGGAAAGAATAATAAAAAGTTCAGAATTTTGAAAACGTTCTCAAATTGTTCTGGAACATGACCTTTTTCTCACACGTTTTATTATCACAGGTTGTGATTTATATTTCCATGTGATCTACAATCCTTTTTACAATAAATTTATCTTTCTGTATGTGTGTGTGTGTGTGTGTGTGTGTGTGTGTGTGTGTGTGTGTGTAAGGCATGGATGATTTTTCTAGTGGGAGAGGGAGAGGTGTTTCCTGGAGTGCTCAGGGACTATTCTTGCTCTGTGCTCAGGAGTGATCTCTAGCAAACACTCAAGATGCCATATGTGGTAGTAGGGATCAAACTGGGGCTGGCAAGACAGTCACCTTACCTCCTATGCTATCCCTTCAGTTCTGAATCTGTTTTTTTAAAAAAACAGAACTGGGGCCAGAGCGGCAGCACAGCACGTAGGGCGTTTGCCTTGCAGCAGCCGACCCAAGTTAAATTCCCACCATCCCATATGGTACCCCCGAGAGCACCACCAGGAGTAATTCCTGAGCCAAGAAATAGGAGTAGCCCCTGACCATTGCTGAGTGTGACCCAAAAAAGCAAAAAAAGAAAAATTAAATAAAAATAAAGAAATAAAAACAGAATCTGTTTTGTCATGTGTTTTCAAGCAAAATAGGTTAGTGTCAAATTAGAATTATTTTTAAAAGTAAGCAATTGCAATAATTTAGGCCTAGAAATAATAATATTTAAAGATAAGAATTTTGCTTTAATTAATGCATGAGAAGTAGATAATAGGTGGTTGACAAATAAATGATAGATGAACTATTAGAAACAATAAAGGGGGTCGGAGCGATAGCCCAGCGGGTGGTAGGGCATTTGCCTTGCACGCGCCAACAAGGTTCAATACCCGGCATCCCATATTGTCCCCCGAGCACCGCCAGGAGTGATTCCTGAGTGAAGAGCCAGGAGAAACCTCTGAGCATTGCTGGGTGTGACCCAAAAAACAAAAAAAAAAAAAAAAAAGCTTAAAAAAAGAAACAATAAAGGAGACAAATGGCACAGGGACAAAGGAAAAGCATAAAGTAAGAGAGATAAGGCAAATAATATGAATATTTTGTGAAGAAAAATATATGACAACTCAACAGTTACAACTAATCTAATTGTAAATTCACATTTAAATTTCTGGCCTTTAACGTCCATTGTTCATTGACATTAAGTCAGAATTTGCTAGACAGAAGTAAAGTCTGGTGCTGTATACACAAATGAAGATAGTACAGGATGAAAAGAGCAATATAATATGCAAAATCAATATAGCATTTGAAAACCAAACATACTTAAGTCCAACGGAATGTGCCATAATTGGTGTTATTGCAGGATTGGTAAGTTAGATATAGCAGATTAATTATACACACTGGTTTGGCAATATCCAATGAACTCACAGGAGACTTGTTGATAAGAAAAGAGGAATAAATGAGTGACAAATTTAAAAGCAAGGATAAAACTAGGCCTATGTTAATGTAGGCAAAAATACGAACATTTCCTCTCAGCTAAGAAACATTTTCTACTGAGAGCTGAGAAGCTGGGGCTTTGAAAAGGCAGACAAGTGGCCATGTAAAAGAAAAAAGAAGACATTTTTCTAATAAAAACAAGCACTTTCCATGAATGACTTGATTTTGCGAAGGAGTGGAAATGAATTAGAATTCTCTAAATATTGAGATTCAATTGCCATAATATACTTAGGGGCATTATTGTAGAATTGAGTGCCTGGAGGCAGATGAAGGATTTGACCCAATGCCCTTATCCTGCGCTCCTCCAACTCCAATCTAATGAGCACATACTCATAATTATTTCTCAAATAGTTTTTATCTAATTTTAAAGTGGATAATTTATACCACTTGTATAAAAACGCATTAAGTTTCATTAAAATATTCTGCATTAGTAGAACTTTGAGCAGAATATATTTCTTATGGTTTTTCGAAGTCATACATATTTATAATATTAAAACTCTTCAGTTGCTTTAATAATAGAATTTCTATCCCATAGATCTGAATACTAATTTTAATATGCTTCTTTAGAAGAAAGCTATGTGCACAGAAAATACATTTGCATTTTATATATCCTTATTTTTGTGCTTCTTTTTTTTTTAAATTATCATTTTGTGGGGGGAGGTGGTGCTTAGGGCTTACTCTTAGCTCTGCTCTCAGATTACACTTGGTGCGCTCTGGGGACCGTGAGGGGTGCCAGAGATTTAACCAGTTTGGTGGCATGCAAGGCAAGTGCCCTCCTGACTAGTGTCATCACTCCAACCCATATTATACTTTCTTTTAAGTTTTATTTTTTAAGCAAACTCTCCACCATTTTCTTCTTCCTTTCCTTTTCGTAGGGTGAAAAATATAAAATCTTGGAAAAATATTACAGCAGGTATGTACTTGCCTTTAATGCATCTGACCCAATTCTGTCGCCGTACTCCCAATATGGCCCCAAACACCATCAGGAGTGATCACTGCACACAGAGGCAGGAGTAAGTCCTGAGAATCACTGGGTTTGGTCCCCAAAATTTAAACAAATAAACAAAACATAAATAAAATCTTGGACGCTATTTACTAATTAGGGTGAGGAACTCAGGAAAGAATCCCATTCTCCCTTTAGTTAGTTTGTTGTTGTTATTTTTTCTTTCAAGGTTTTTTTTTTTTGGGGGGGTCACACCCGCAATGCTCAGGGGTTTCTTCTGGCTCTGCATTCAGGAATTACTCCCGGCGGCACTTGGGGGACCATATGGGATGCCAGGATCAAACCCGGGCCTTCATGGGCGGCTGCGTGCAAGGCAAATGCTCTACCTGCTTGACTATCGCTCTGGCCCCCAAGGCTTTCTAATGGGTCATTTGTGTTTGAGATTACAAGCATTTGGGAGCAAAGTATTAGTTGTGCTAGTGCAGTATTACTATCTAAAGTCCAGAATTTGAAAAGTAGTGGCAGAATTTCAAAGTAGGAGATATTGTTTTGAGTGAGTACCTTGTTATCTGCAATGATTTTAAACTCAGATGTAACTATGGTTCATCTATTGCCCATTCGACTATCTACAGAATCCCATTTAAAATGGCTGATATATGTCTTTGGAAATTGTCAAGGTTACACTCCTAATAGTTACTATTAACATGGTAAATAAAATTCTACTTTATTTAGAGATACCTAAAAATGCACTGCCAACAGAAACCATAGGTTTTTATCCTCAAAGTCCTGTGAACTATTTAGCATTTTAGATTTATGGACCAAATGAAACTAAAATGTGATATTGCGGGAAAAGGGGACTCTCATATATTGTTGGTGGGAATGTCGACTTGTACAACCTTTCTGGAATACAATATGGACATTCCTCCAAAGACTAGAAATTGAGCTCCCTTTTGACCCAGCCATACCACTCCTGGGAATATACCCTGGGAAGCCAAAAACACACAGCAGAAACACAATCCGCACTTTTATTTTCATAGCAGCACTATTCACAATAGCCAGAACCTGGAAACAACCAGTATGCCCAAGAACTGATGACTGGATAAAGAAACTGTGGTACATCTACACAATGGAATACTATGCAGCTGTTAGGAAAAATGAAGTTATGAAATTTGCCTATAAATGGATGGACATGGAAAGGATCATGTTGAGTGAAATTAGTCAGAAGGAAAGAGAGAGATATAGAATGACTGCATTTATTTGCATGACATAAATACATATATACATATTATGATTCCAAAATCCAATGTCAGGTGAAATGTGGATCAGGAGGTCTTACCAAAAGTGGAAATTACCACAAACGTGGGAGTCAGAGGTTAGGTAAGACAGAGAAGGGATCATGTGCGAATAAATGTTGAAAGGGCTAATGCCAACCTAGAACTGAGCATTAAACACAGGCAAAAAATGCACATGATGGCCTCTAAGTGTAGGTAGTGCAACCCACAATATGTAGGAGAATGAAAAGAGAGAGAGGGAGAGAGAAAAGAAATAAAGAACCTGCCATGGAGGCAGGCTATGGGAGGGGGAGGGAAGGGGGACATCGGTGGTGGGAAATGGGCACTGGAACACTATGTGACCGAAACCTCCAAACATAAACAACGTTGTAATTGTATATCTCACGGTGGTAATAATAAAATATTAATTAAAAAAAATTAACTTGCCATAGAGGCAGGCTAGGGAGGGGGGGAGGGATTGAGGACAGTGGTGGTGGAAATGGGCACTGGTGGAGCGATGGGTGCTAAAACATTGTATGACTGAAACCCAAATATGAACATCTTTGTAATTGTATATCTCACGGTGGTATAATAAAATATTTAAAAAAATAAAAAGGTATTTAGAAGACATTTAAAAGACATTTAGGGGTCTAATCCCCATAGTTCCTGTTTCTCTGATCTCAAGGAATCCAAACATTAAAAATTTTTAAGCAAAACTCCTTCAGTACACTTGATGTTATGTCAAAAGTCTTTGGATGCTAATTCCAAACAGATACCTACAATAGACAGAAAACCTCTACAAAACGTTACTGGGATGTACCAAACTGGCATGCAATTATCCAGCTTCTTCATATAAAGTTAGAGAGGCTTGGTATATCCATGAAAGTACCCTGTCAGAGAATGCATAAACCATAACATCTACAATGACCCAAGGAAGAAAATATTTACCTAAATGTTATATTAGTCCTTCCTTGCTTTCTGAATTGCCCTTCTACAGCAGTGGAAATGACCTGGCACTTGGTTAATTTGGTAAACTGGATATGAGAAGACATAAACCATTTTCACCTTCTTCATTGCAGTAGCCTGCTTAAACACGTGAAGCTGAAGTGTTTGATTATGAAAAACCCCAAACTTGACATAAGCATTGCCATATAATAGTTAAAAGTAGTGGAAGGTTTTATCTGGGAATAACAAAGAAATATTTGGAGACTGCTCAGGGTTTCATCAGAGACTAGCACAAAAATGGTCTTTATAGCATATGTGAGTTGTCATGGGTGGCAGAGAGAAAAGTAGTTATCTGATTATACCTTCTGTATTCTGTTCCATTTAATGATCTCATCGCATTTCTTCTGAGTTGGTATGAAGATTTGCTGAGATAATGACTGTGAGGACACAGGTGATTGATACAGTACATATCCTGGGAGGAAACATTCCAGTATAGTTGTGAAGGCAACATACTAGACTTAAGCCCACTTATTATGGACTGATCAGAAACAGGTACTTTTTTCTGCATAAATCCATTGGCATATAAATTGCAAAGGAAATAACTGTTAATTTATGCAACACATATCCACTAAAATCTAGTCTTCTTTAACCTAGACCAACAGAGGGATTTAGTTTGAATGATGGATGCAACTGAGTTCCAGAAAAGTAAGGTATACATTGACAGTAGCATGACAAAAGCAAGAGAAGTCTCCTCTCACGGGGTGATACTTATTACATGTGTCACTTAAAATTACTGGAGCCCACAATATATGGAGCCAATGGTTAGTTCATCTTTTGCTAGGAGAGATTCTACCACTGATAATGACTACACAAACATCCTTGATTTCCCCCCCATTGCTCTGTATATTTTTCCAACTTGAAAATAGACCCTTCATTGGTGAAAACACTCTTGCTAGGTAAAAGAGCCATCTTTAGCCAAATGAGTACAGGTAACTCCAAACAAGAGTCCAGATTGCTTTTGTGGGAGTCAGAAACATTCCCAGGAGCACAACCTAAACTCAACATCATTGCAAATATGGACCTATGTCAAAGGAAAGAGTCCACATGATGAAATTACTTTTCTTATAATAAACTTCCCTCAGGGATATATAACAAATAATTCACTGTCCTGCAGCACAGATGAAGGCAATATACATATTTGCCCAGTATACACCATGGTTTCTACTGGTTCTGAGAAGTCGGAGTGGCAGAAAGAACATTGACAACAGGGAGCCTAAACATCTTCGAGAATTAAGTTCTTGCCCTTTATTAGCATCACGAAACTATGAGTGTTAGATTATTTGCAGGATAACGTTGTTTTCTCAGCGATGATATGTATGTCTACCTTGGTACAATATTGCATAGGTAGGATAGCAGCAAAACTAGCTCAGTGTCTGGCCCCATGCTAGCTGATCTGATAGCTAATATTTATTATCCTAATTAATCGATAATTATTAATTAAAGCACTTGGGACCCTATGGGCATAGAGCTGGTATTCAGAAATATTTGTCCTCCCTTGTCCTTCCTTTTATTTGTTTGTAGATTTTGGGCCACACCCAGCCAGCTCAGGGATTATATCTGGATCTTGGATCAGGGAATACTCCATATGGACTCCAGACCAAATAGGGTTCTGGGGATTAAATCTGTGTTGACCAAATGAGAAGCAAGCACTGCTACCCCTTGTACTATGGCCTCCACTGTCCCTTTTTAGCAGAGTGCATAATATATTGACAAAATCAGACAGCATACTATCTTTGGAAAGATATATTACATCTTTCCTCTTAAGAGGAAAAATATATGTTCAATTAATTTTGATGGTAAAGAGAAAAATGAATGCACTGGGATTATTTGGTATTTCTATAACTTTGAGTTAGTTTAATTAAAAATTTTATTTGTAAAATAAGAAATTAGAAATATGTTTTATACAATTGAATGATCTATTGAAAGTTCCTGACTCAGTGATTAGCTGGCAAACTCCTTAATGTAAAAGTCTCAGACAGAGAAGATATGTTTGCCAATAAACTTACACTTAGGTAATACTTCTAAGGTGATATTTTCATCTGTGATGAAATGGAACAACACCTGCTTTCTTCTGTCAGGAAAAGGAGAAGGAAGAGTTTGAAAAATTAGGATTTCTTTTCTAATTAAGGGAAGAACGAAAGGATCAAGGCAACGTTAAAAGACTCTCATTAGCTTCCAGAGACATCATTGTTTTGGTGCAAAATAATAGTATATGAGACTGGGATGCTTTGAGGTGGCTGGTGTTGAGATTCTTGGATTGAGCATTTTCATACAATTAGTAATGATAGGCCAGGAAGAAATGTCAGGTGTTAGTAACATTGAATTATAATATTTCTCGTAATTTTTAAGAGTCATTTCAAAAATACAGTAAAAATGATTATCATTCTGCTTTACTGAGAGCTTTACTTCAAACAGCTGATTATTGGGCTGGAGCCATAGTTCAGTGAAAAGGGTTCCTGACTTGCACAGATCTGACCTGGGTTCAATACACCACAACCCATATCGGTCCTGAGCCTGTCCAGGAGTGATTCCTCAGCTCTGAGCCAGGAGTAAGCCCTGAGCACTGCCATGTGTGGCCCCAGAGGTCAAAAAATATAAAATAAACAAAGTACCCAAAACCCAAAACAACGACAATAAAAAACATCTGATCGTCTTTTCTAGAATTACAATGTATAATGAACTTTTGAGAGATTCAGTGCCAATTGCTTAGAGAGTAGATTTTAAAATGTGTAGTCATTTGCCTTAAAAATGACATTTAGGGGCCAGAGACTTAGTAGAGTGGGTAAAGCACAGCTTTGCACATAGCCGTCCAGTGTTCAATCCCTGGCCATCCATATGGTCCCCTGATCACCTCTAGGAGTGATTCCTGGTGCAGAACAAGGAACAACCACTGAGCACAGGCGGGTGGGTTCCAAAATAAACTGAAAAGGGGAAGAAACCCCCAAAATTTCAAGTTTTTATTTGTGGGCTTTTTAATTTTGTGTGTGTGTTTTTCTTAACCAATACACTCTGACTGGTAACCAACACAGAGTAAAAATAATAAATTCAAAACAATTATTTTAAAATAGTCCTTTTTGTCTTCTTAACATTTTACATCTATCAACAGTATTGCTCTCCTCAGAAACTTTTGCTAGGTATCATTTTGTCAGCAAAAGAACTCAAGGGAAAACTGAAGCTAAAAGGCAGAGCTCTCTTTGCCTCTCTCTCTCTCTCTCTGTCTCTGTATCTCTCTGTCTCTCTGTCTCCCTATCCCTCAACCTCTCTCTCTCCCACCTCTTCTCTTATCTCTCTCTCTCTCTCTCTGTCTTTATCTATTTATTTACTCTCAGGTTAGCTCTCAAGTGCATGCACAGCAAGTTTTTTTTAGAAAATATTTTCACAAAAAAATTTAGGAGCATTGATTTTTAAATAGCAGAAGCTAACTTAGCTTTACCACCCAGATTTATCCATCTCTCTTGCTGCTTTTTTTTTTTTTTGGACGCTGTAACTCTTCTAACTACAAAGCAATTTTTAATTTACTATTTTTTCATAAAACTTTATTTAACACCACAGTCTACAATGTTGTATTTTTTTTTTTTTTTTTGCTTTTTTGGGCCACACCGGCAATGCTCAGGGGCTTCTCCTGGCTCTTCACTCAGGAATTACTCCTGGTGGTGCTCAGGGGACCATATGGGATGCCGGGGATCGAACCCAGGCCGGCATGGGCCGGCTGTGTGCAAGGCTAACGCCCTACTCGCTGGGCTATCACTCCAGCCCCTACAATGTTGTTTATGATACAGTTGTTTCTGGCATTCAAGGTTCCAACACCAATCCTACTACCAGTGTGACCTCTCCACCATTGTCCTAGTCTTCTGCCCCCTTCACTTGATCACTTGATCACTTGACATTCTGTTATTCTTTGATTTGCTTGAGGGGGCGCCAGTAACATTTCCATTTGACCCTATCATGCGTCAGTGCATCTGCTTCAGGAGTACAAAGTGCCTCAAACAGTTCGTTCAGTGTCTTGACAATGAAGTCCTACCATCTTGTAGGTAGGCTGCCACATGATCTTTTGATGTCCTGTAAGATCCAGTCGGTAACAGTTCTAGTCCAGCGGTCATCTCCAAATCGCATTGCATGTCCAGCCCATCTGATTTTTGATGCTTTCGCAAAAGATACAGCATCCCTGACTCTGGATCATGGACAGAGGTCAGAACTCTGGAATCCTTCTCTCATTTGAGTGAGGTTTGATATTCCAAGCATAGCTCTTTCAATTCCTCTTTGAAAGACCTGAGTAGCATTCTCATCCTGCTTTCATAGGGCCTACGCCTCTGAGGCATATGTTAATGCAGGGAGAATGGTGGAGTTGAAGAGTTGTGCCCGGTCCCGGAGGTTCATTGTTCTTTTAGCTATTTCTTTGATGCTCTTTAAGGCATTCCATTACGCAGCTCAAACCTGACCCCTTGCCAGGAACAAAAAATTTATTTTATAGTGCTTGTTACAACAAAATGGCAAATGGAATCATTAAAAAATACTTTAGTAAAATAAAATTCATGAAAATTGTCATAGTTTATAATGGTATTGTAAAGTCATTGTAAGAGAGACTCACAGACATGGGGCAGAGCTGCTACTTGCTCTCCCTGTGCCCAGCCGCTCATGAGGCGCCCAGGAGGCATGGCGGGTTTTAGCTCTGGCACGCCACCCCAGCAGAGCCTCACAACAAGCCAGATGACCCCCACTCCATGGGGGCCACCATTTCCACATCCGGACTTCCCTCTTGTCATAACTCCACCCAGCAGACCAGCCTATCACAGCCCGGCTCACGCGCCGCAAGCGGCCGCACAGTTCATCAATAAATGCTTTATTTGGCAGTGACTACAAGAGTTTGCCTCTGCACGGCAAGCCTTGCAAGCTGCTGGTGTAGTATATGATATGCCAAATATCAGTAACACTTATATTAGGTCATTCCCATGACCTAATATAATGGTTGAGGCTCTTTATGTTCCTGGAGCAAGCAGATGCCCTCAGGCTCTATTAGCATGAGACAGGACATATGGAGATATTACTGGTGCCCGTTCTAGCAAATAGATGATGAACGGGAAGATAGTGATAGTGATAGTGAAGAGTGTTTACTGAGCTATTTGTTGTTAACTGAACTTTCTGCATTATTATTTTTTTTTAACTTAGTTGACTTTTATGTTATTTTTTTAAAATCCAATTGCTGTGCTTCCACTGGACTTTCAGTTGTGTGGAATTGGAAGAGTCGTGTGACTGCCCATATGGCTGTTTGCTCCAGGAGCTCCCCACAAAAATCTTAAAGACTTGGATTTACTAAACAAAAAAAAAAAAACCTTGATAGAATCATTTCTATGTCGCAGCATGCTTTTTAATTTCTTTTTTACCTTCATTTTGAATCCCTTATTTTATCATATTTGAAGACAGAGGGAGTGAAGATTACTATTTTGTTACTGATGTTTCACATATTATTTATGTGGAAGGAACACTGAAAATCCAACAATTTAAAACCATATAAGGTTATTCAAAATTCTACCTTTGGAGAAATGTGTTTAGAGGTATGTTACAAATTGGACGTGGAGAGAAATTACACTCTGCATGTTCTTTGTTCTCCTGTTGAGTTAAACTGAGGACCAGAGTTAGCTAGGAAACAGGTTCAGTAGCTGGACCTCTGTAACAGGACACACAGGAATTGGATGGCAGTTATTCGCTCATGCGCACAATATAATGATCTCAGTTATGTATGATGTTTTTCAAGTATGATTTCAATGTATTTGAGAAATGATCATAGTTTTATATTTTATAGACATTCCAAGCTACACTTAATCACCAGAAATTTAACACTTCAACATGGAAGTTACTTTAAGTAATACAAGCATTTTCTTAATTTAAAACTTCATTGGAAATCTTCCAAGACACATCTACTACAAGTATTTCAGTAACATGTTCTACCACTATCCAGAGTGTCAATATATTAGTTTTACTACCACTAAAATCTGGGATTATATATTTTATATATATAGTTATGTATATATTTATATATATATACTCCGCTCAATAAGTGTCTAATGTCAACCATGAGAATGATATAATAAAAAAGATTAATATGAGGTCTATGAAAGAAATAGATTAATATTGATGAGTATGAGAGCAAAAAGCCAAGTATCCCATATGGAATAGGACCTATGAAATCAGTGTGGGGAGGCAGAGTGGATACAGCAGAGAAAGTGAAAGTATAGAATTGGCAAGGCTGGAGAATATATTACTAATGAGACATATTTTCCAGCAAATTTTATAATCCTGGTAGACTATAAATAATGTGTGATCACAGAAATTCTCAGAGAGTGAACTATTGCTTCTAAGTAGAAGTAGGTGGGGTTGATAGGAGGCTGAATTTTAACACAAATGATTCAGTCCTTATCAAGAAATAGTACGACCTTGGAAGGTTAACCAATGTCTCTCAGTTTCAATATCTTTACCTATATATTGAGGATTAAAAAGACCACCATATTTTCCAGCACACATATTTTTAAGCTCATTCTCTTGTGTTCTTCTGTGATAAGAACATACACACAAAGCAAATATCAGATGACTGCAAGAAATGGAAGTCAGAACTATCTTAAGCAAAAGACAGTAATGTAGGTGATAAAACTTGAGAAAAGCAGCGACTCTGCCTCTGATTCTGGTGTGCTGTGGTCTATCTTCCACTACCTGAAATAGATCTTGTAGTTCTGAAATCCTCCTCTTGGAGATGTAGCAGAAATCAGATTTTATTGTATTTTATTTTATTAGCCATATTAAGAAGAGATTTAAGAGAAGAGAAAGAGGGAATAAATCAGAGAGCTCTCCCAAGCACAGTTCCCAGAAGCAACATTCTGAAGCTAATTGCCCAAATAGTAAAGCCTCCTTTTGGTCACTGATACTTACATGATATTGACATTTAACTTTTGTTCCTTACTGATCATTCTTTTTAGGTACTGTGTATACATTCCTGCTAATTCTTCCCTGAATTGCTTGTGTTTGCTTTATATTTGTGACTTTTCTTTTGAAATTATGTTTAGGTGGTTGGTGAGCTAGTTATAAAATGTTTTGACTCAATACGCACAAGAGGAATTTAAATCTCATAATCTACTCTTTTTATGTTATATTGATGAAGTAAATAAGTTACAAATTGATAAGTTGGTTAGAAAATAGATTTTTCAGAAATAAATTACTGGCACATCATTAATGATATTAGTGAACTAATTTGATTATTACTTTATCTTACTACAACTTTTCCATTTTGAATAGTAAAGTGTATGTGTGCTAATATTGTGCATATATATAAAAGCATATGTATATGGATGTATATGTATGCATATATACAAATATATACATGCTTGTCATTAATAATCAACCACGTTGATCCTTTCCTGATTTTTCCTCACACAATACAAATTTATGCATAAGAGAGAGACAAGTCAATATACTGGAATACCGGAGTATTTTCTGGTGAGCTGAAGAAATGGGGACTAGAGTGCTGAGATCATAGAATAAAAATAACAGATTCAAAGATAGTCTTACTGACTGCTGCCATGTTTCTCATGCAACTAGCAATGGAGTAAAGAATCAAGCCAAATAATGCCTGCCTGCCTGCCTGCCTGCCTGCCTCCCTCCCTCCCTCCCTCCCTCCCTCCCTCTCTTACTCCCTTCCTTCCTTCCTTCCTTCCTTCCTTCCTTCCTTCCTTCCTTCCTTCCTTCCTTCCTTCCTTCCTTCCTTCCTTCTTTCCTTCCTTCCTTCCTTCCTTCCTTCCTTCCTTCCTTCCTTCCTTCCTTCCTTCCTTCCTTCCTTCCTTCCTTCCTTCCTTCCTTCCTTCCTTCCTTCTTTCCTTCCTTCCTCTCTCTTGATTCCTTTATTTATTTCTGTCTTTTTAACTTTTTTCTTCCTTCCTCCCTCTTTTACCTCTCCGTGCCTCTCTGTCCCTCTCTCCCTATCTCCCTCACCCCACCTCTTTTTTTTTCCTTTCTTCTCTTTTTCTTCCTTTCTAGCCCATACTAAGCTGTAGATAAAACACAATTTATAAGGTGAAACAGACATCATCTCTGCTAGTGTCTTACTCAAAGTCAATTCAGGTAGATAAAGAGCTGGAATAGAACCCTCAAGTCAGATAGGGGCTGGGGAAATAGCAGAATGGGAAGGACGCTTGCCTTGCATGTGTCTAACCTGGGTTTGACCCCAGCATCCCATGTGGTCTCCTGAGCACTGCCAGAGTAATAACTGTGTGTAGAATCTGGAGTAACCCATGAACATCCCTGGTTGTGACCGAAAGAAAAAAATTAAAAGAATGCTTAGGTCAGATTTCTGAACATAACAGCCTTTATTTCCATCAGGATGGATCAGTGAAGTTCTTGCCTTGTGTGAATGTGGCCAGTCACAGTTCTATCTCTTAAGGACAGTTAGAAGTGACCTCTGAACATAAATTCAGGTGTAAGTCCTGAATTTAGCCTGGTGTTGTGGAATGAAACCACCAAGCTAAAATCAAAGAAGTCAAAATAAGTTCTTTTTATGCTATATTCACAAGGCTCTCTAGAAAAGTATAAGGAGGAATACATTTATTTAGGTTATTCTGCACACTCTGGTAACATGTAATAAATAAAGCATAATGACTATAGATCAACCTTTAAACATATTTTTATATTTTCTTTGCTTTGTTGAGTAATATGACTATTAGATTAAGTTCTGAGGATCCAAAGAATATATTGC
Source organism: Cryptotis parvus (assembly GCA_021461705.1). Classification (NCBI taxonomy): domain Eukaryota; kingdom Metazoa; phylum Chordata; class Mammalia; order Eulipotyphla; family Soricidae; genus Cryptotis; species Cryptotis parvus. Next base: position 112,034 of record JAJIBD010025130.1, read on the forward strand.
CAGTGGTTTCTAGGGTCGTGAGGGACACTTATGCTCAGTGCACCAGTTTTAGTACTTTAGGCCTTAGTATTTATGGACATACTGCATGAATCAGGTGGTGCTCAGGGATACCAGATACTGCTGACAGTGCTCAGGGGCTATGCACTCCTCCATGGGCTTCTGTGGAAGGAACTTCAGCCTAATTAATGGAAGGACTTTATTCTTGGCACCCCATGTAAAAATTCTATGAGTTTGTGTGTGTGTGTATGCATATATATATATATATATATATATATATATATATATATATATATATATATATATATATATATATATATATATATATACAAAGTTTATGCCAAGGACTCTCAGATATGGGCAGAGCTGCTCCTTGCTCTCCCTGTGCCCCGCTGCTCGTGAGGCACCCGGGAGGCATGGCAGTTTCTAGCCCTGGCCTGTCACCCCAGCAGAGCCTCACAACAAGCCAGACCACCTTCCCTACTCCATGGGGCCTGCCATTTTCCATATCCGAACTTCCCTCTCGTCACAACCCACCCAGCAGACCAGACTATCACAGCCCGGATCATCGACAGCCACCCTGCAGCAGTTTTTTTTTTTCAATCTGGCCCAGGTATGCTGAACCAGAGACTCTCAGACATGGGGCAGAGCTGCTCCTTGCTCTCCCTGTGCCCCGCTGCTCATGAGGCACCCGGGAGGCATGGCGGGTTCTAGCCCTGGCCTGCCACCCCAGCAGAGCCTCACAACAAGCCAGACCACCCTCCCCTACTCCATGGGGCCCGCTATTTTCCATATCCGGACTTCCCTCTGGTCACAACTCCACCCAACTGACCAGATTATCACAGCCCGGATCATCGACAGCAACCTTGAAGCAGTTTTTTTTTTTCAATCCGGCCCAGGTATGCTGAACCAGAGACTCTCAGACATGGGGCAGAGCTGCTCCTTACTCTCCCTGTGCCCTGCTGCTTGTGAGGTGCCTGGGAGGCATGGCAGGTTCTAGCCCTGGCCTGCCACCCCAGCAGAGCCTCACAACAAGCCAGACGACCCCCCCTACCTCACGGGGGCCACCATTTTCCACATCCGGACTTCCCTCTCGTCACATCTCCTCCCAGAAGACCAGACTATCACAGCCCGGCTCGCGTGGCCGCTAGTGGCCGTGCGGTTCATCAATAAATGCTTTATTTACAGGTGACTACAACAGTATGCCACCCGCACGGCAAGCCTGGCAAGCTGCTTGTGTAGTATTTGATATGCCAAATACCAGTAACATTTATATTAGGTCTTCCCGTGACCTAATATAATGGTTTGAGGCTCTCTATGTTCCTGGAGCAAGCGGATGCCTTGGGTTCTACTAGCATGAGACAGGACATATGGAGATATTACTGGTGCCGCTCTAGCAAATAGATGATTAACGGGAAGATAGTGATAGTGATATATAGTGATACATGTACATACTGTATGAATGTATATATATTTATAGTCACAAAATACACAAAATGTATATACTTGTGTATTTTTATAATAAGGAAGGAAATAGTTCTCATTCATTGGTTTGGGGCCACACAGAAATGCATAGGGGTTACTTCTAGCTCTGCACTCAAGAATTGCTCCTGATAGTGCTCATGAACTATAGGGGATGTTGGATATTGAATCTGAGTGCAAAGGAAGTGACCCGCTTATTGTACTATCTCTCTGCCCCCAGAAAGAGTCTTAATCTTTTATAGTTTAGCGGGAGGGAAATAATTTTCAGATATGTAAGAATAATTGACCAAATGATGTTGGCAAATAATAGGGTCAAAGTTTATGTCCTTTCATATTTAACAAAAAAATAGCTTCAAGATGCTAAGATGAAACAGAAAATCATTCCATTTTTATCTAGTTTCTTCGGGGCTAAATAATAATTTAGAAAACAAGATAGATTGATAAGGGAAGAAAGTAATAGCTTAAGTGACAACTTATATCTGTGGTGCAGACCTGTGAGAAAGCCAGAGAAGTTGCAAAGCTGGGACTGCTGTTTCACAGGTTTGTAATGAGACTTTACATTTGGTTGCTACTATAAGCTGTGAAGTGGTAACCTAATTGCTTCCGCTGTCCCTGAAATAACAAAGTGCGGTCAAGTTAGGGTTTTATCACTGATATTCAGGATTAGTGCAAATTTATAAGTCAGAGCATATAGGAAAGTGAATGTTCAATTCTTGACATTGGTATTTGCAATAGTTTAAGTTGCAGCATGGTTGTATTTGTGCCATCAATGCTAGGTGCACCAAAACTACCACTGAGATGATGGCAGCCCTCCAAAGCTATGGCTGGCAGTGCTTAGGGCATCGTGTGATGCTGGAGATCAATCTTGGAGCACTGAACATGTGAGGTACATACTGTGGACCCATGACCTATTTGCCCAATCTCTATATAGATGCTATTGCATATAGAATATAAATCACATTCATATTATATACAATTACATGTAAATTATAGATATATAGTCTGTGGATATATGTATGCTTAATTTACTTATATCTACATATATATGACATACATATTATGTACAATACAATATAAATGACATAAGTATTTTATACAATTATACATAATTTATAGATATATAGTCTATGGACATATGTAAGCTTAATTTACATATATGTATTTATATATACATATACCACTGTATTTTCAAATAGCCATAACCTTTCACTAAATTAAAGTTCAATGTCTTCAATTACTCTTACAGAGAAGTCATCTACACACTTGCCAAAAACAAAATCAGTTCATAATGATCCAAGTATGAATTAACACATAATTTCATTTGTTGGTAATCATATAGAAGAATAAACATTTTAAAATAAAATTAGTTTCTTCCCCATTGTTCTCTGTAGTAGAAATCTTAAGAATTAAAAACCTGTTCAACTGATCTAACATACTCACTATGAGCATATAGCAATTTTAATATATGTTTTGCTACATTATTTTCAACTAAAAGTGGTAATCTCTTAAAAATGCATTTTAGTTTCCCAGATGGGAAAGTAGAAATGGAAAATAGAAAAGATATTTCACTTAGTTTTGGAAGGAAAGCACATCAATTAACAGATTTTAAATTATTGGCCTGCTTTCACAAATTAATGTATTTTGAGGCAGTGTGTGTATGTAAAAAGGAAGTTTCATAGTATCTGTTACTATTCCTTTAAGAACTGTAACTTTAGTAAGAAAGTAATGAGTTGAAAGCATCAGAAAGACATCAGGAGTCTTCTAACAATTAGAAGAATCTGTTAATTAGCACAGAATATGAATTTTTTAGCTGCCTTGCACATTAAATCATTTATTTTAATGAAGCAATGAGGATCAGAAACCTTTACTAGGACAGAAAAAAAAAGAAAACAACTTAAATGCAAAATATTTCCATATAAGTACGTTCCAGGACCACAAGATGGAGAGACACTTAAAATTGTTATTATTATATTATGTACCTTCTTCTTAGTGATTGTGTTAGGACAAATTAACTGAAATTTGCTTTATTAGTAATAAAGAGTACATCTATCATGCCTGAAACTGTACAAATGGTCCATTGTGTTCAATGTTTTCTTTTTAATTGAAAAATGAAATGGGCAAAATTAGCTTAAATAGAGACCATGGGAGTTTACTATTCACATGGATAAAGAATAGACAAATTTGTATCAACAACTATTCAGAGTTGATTCACTGAACTTTAACATATCAAGTAGAAAGTGACCAATAATTATTACTGAGTGAAATCAAGGCATAGAAAATATTATGCTATATAATATAATGTGTGCATTCATTTGCAAAAAAATCAGCATTTCATGGACTTATCAATTTCAAGTAATTTCTGAGAATTTCTTTTTGTGCCCAGTAAAGGGTTTTCCTCTATAAATATCAGGTAGGTTTCTAGTATCTAAAGCTCAAAATAAAGCTCTAAAGCCCAAATAGTCCATCCCCTGTTGCAGGACACCTAAAAGCCTAAAAGCCTGCATCTGCACTGGATTGCCTCCTGCAAATCACTTTTAGATAAGGGGGTAGTTTAAATGTGCCAGCTTATCTGACCATGTATTCTGTACTGGCTGGTATAAATATTCTCTCATGCTACCACAATCATTGTGGGATTAGCTAGATCTTACCAGCACATTTGCCTGACCACGTTGGATCTCTAAGTAATTAGACCAGAGAGAAATGCTGTTTGCCTCCAAGCAAGCAAGCATGGCTCCCTGATAACTCAAAGGCAACTAAAATACAAAACTACCGTGAAGTAGACGAGACTCTTGTGAAGGCTTGGAGAAATATTTAACTGGCATTAGTATTAGTCTTTGGTAGAGAGACATGCCATCTCAGAAACCCCCTTCTCTACCCTGTAAAGGCATTTCCAGGCAGATCTTGGCTCAATACATTAGGTGAGGTGCTGGGAGAAATTACCTGAGGGCATTTGACCCTCCATGCCAGGGAAGTTACATTTAGCTTATAGCTCCTCCCAGCTCTGCTAGGAGGCTTTTAATTAGCTCTGGGTCCTTGTAAACAGCCCGATGGTCTCCTGAATTTGCTACATTTCTATAGAGCTATTTTCCTGTTTTCATCTCTAGATAGCCCAGCCCAGAATGGGCCGGGCTGGGAGTTTGGGCGGATTTCTAGCTATAAAATAAGCTGCAAGAAGAAAGAAGTGCTCTTTTTGCCCTTTTCCCTCTTTTGCCATTTCATCTTCACTTGGCATTTTGCTTCTCTGTCCTCTCCATTTTGAATTGCACCTCAATACGTGGTGGCAGCCTTCTTTGCCTACACGTGGCTCGGCTGGGGCCTCGCTGGGAACCCAGAGTCCGGAGGTTTTTCCCTGCTCTTGGATTGTATATCGGAACCTGTGATAGTAAAGCCCTTTTAAAACTGCATTGGATTCCTGAGTTTTCATCCATTCCCTGCCGGCTTTGGAGGTAGAAGGGAACTCTCTTCCCAGCACTGTTGGGGACCCCAGAGACTTCCCGACAATCCCCTATATTACCAAAATATGTAATATTTTAGAATGCTTTTGCTGTTTGATGTTGCATTAAAAATGCTGACTATCTACACTGCTTCTAAACAAAATAACTGGCAGTGAAGTCGTAATCCCTTCTAACTGTAAAAAACACAATCATGTAAATATTAGGCAAGACGGAGAGAGAGAAAAGAGAGAATGAGAAGGGGAGAAGAGAAGGTAAAGAAGAGAACGGAAGGCACAAAAAGAAAGCAACAGTGGCTGTAGTGCCTAGAGTCTACAATATATTTAGAAGTCCAGGAGATTTTTTTTTAATTTTAAAACCATAAAATACTTAAGGGAATATTATATTGCCTAATATTACTATATCTAATGACATATTACAATCTTATTTATTTTGCCACACCAACAGTGCTCAGGGATCACTGCTGATCCACATTTTGGGTCACTTCTAGTTCTATTTGAGGGGAATATATAAGGTGCTGGGGATCAAACCTGGGTATTGTGGTGCAGGCCCCATATTATTTTTAAATAATCAATGAATCAATAGAGATGAGAGCCTTCTACTGAGACTATACCACCTACGGCAGAGCCTGGCAAGCCACCTGTGTTTTATTTACTTATGCCAAAATCTAGTAACAATTATGGACCTCAGTTCCATGACCTGAAGAATGGTTTTTGGGCTCCTCCTGTCCCTGGAGCAAGCAGATGCCCTTGGGTGACAGTTGCTTGTGACAGGCTAATGGAGATGTTACTAGCGCCCACTCCAGCAAATCGATGAACAATGGGAAGACAGTGGTACTGTCATACAGTGAATCAATTTCTAATAGAAGAAAGCCACCACAAAAACAAAAGTATCTCTTGTTCATAACACTGAAAATTGTAATATAACCCTGAAAGTGAGAAGGAGAATTCCCTGCCCTCATGAACTTCCTGGTTGTGATCTGAGATGAAAGGTATTATACTGTGTTCCATGTGATAAAATCAAATGTCCTCTTGGCCCAGGACTTCAGGAAGATTTTTTCTGATTTTCTTAATATAAAGGCCTGGGAGTGACTCAAAGGCAAAGTCTTGGCTCTGTAGGCATGCAGCTTTTCTGCACTCCACCTCCTCCCATTCCCTCCTCTCCCCAAAAAAGGAACTGAAGTTTGAAGACATGAAAGAGATAAAGAAATTCAAAGGCGTCCAGCCTATTAGTCTCAAAGATTAATCTTGACTTTCAAGATTAGAGGAAAGGAATTAGAAGCTCGCCTCTCATTCATTTACTTAATGGAATTCCAAAAGTTTTGTTAGTAAAAGTCAACTTAATTTTTATGATGTAAATATTTCCACCTACTTATATTATCTTATTTTTTTTTTGTTTTGGGGACACATCCAGTAATTCATCAGGATTACTCCTAAGTCTGTACTTGAGATATTATGCCTGGAAAACCTTTGGGAATCTTATGCTGTGTCAGAACTTAAACTGGGTTTAAGTCATATGCGGCTAATGCTTTAGCCCTGTACTAACTCCCACATCCACTAAGAAGTTATTAATAAGACAGCAATAGAATAAAAAATATATGTTATTAAAGTTTGCTGCATCTTGAATAGAACTGAAAGATAGTAATATAAGTTAGTAAGTTATAAAGAGGGCAACATTGAACGTTCTTACTCAAAGGTTGAATAAAAGAAACAAAGGGACTAGACAATAGCAAATGAAGTAATCGTGAGATGATGCCAACAGGACTGAGTCTGCCAGGGCCAGTAATGATCTACAGCCAAGGCGGAGGGTTCTGGCAGTGGGAGTGGAGAAACATTTTCATGTTTCAGAAATATAAATTTGGAAACATATTCCTAAAACACTAATATTATATACTGTACATCATAATACCTTGATCAAAAAGAAATTTTAAAAAGAAAATATCAGCTGTCTTAGAAAAGAGCTAACATTGGGATTTTAAAATTACTAATGATACACACACACATATATATCAAATCGACAAAAAGCCACAACTAAATAAAATATGAGTTGATACAACACATTTGAGGAAATTATTGAAGAGGAAGCAAGTGTGAATTTTTTCTGATTATGCTTTATTTAGGAATAATTTGTGGTTATAGTATAAAAGCAAACTCAACTCAAAAACAAAAATGTAAGAATTGATTTAATTCAAAAGAGAAAATAAACAAAGGTATTAAATTATCCAAATAATTTCAAAGTATGTATTTCCCCTTTAAACATTTAGCTGTCTACTATGAAATTGTGAATGAATAGAAAATTTTACATCTTTTTTTTCCTTTCCTTTTCCTTTTCTTTTTTGTTTATGTAGGGTGGGAGAACCACATTCAGCAGTGCCCAGGCCTTACTCTTGACTTTGTGTTCTGGGATCACTCATGACACTGCTCAGGGAACCATTGGGAATTGAATCAGGGTCAGATGATGGTGATGGAGATGAAATCCAGCTAGGCTGCATGCAAGGCAGAGCATCTTACTGTTGGATGACAGGCTTAGCTAGCTTGGGACCTTTGCTCACAGCTTAATCTATTTACATGTTCTTTTTTTTTTTGGGTCACACCCAGCTATGCTCAGGGGTTACTCCTGGCTCTTCGCTCAGCAACTACTCCTGGCAGTGCTCAGGGGACCATATGGGATGCCGGGGATCACACCCAGGTCGGCTGCTTGCAAGGCAAACGTCCTACCCACTGTGCTATCACTCCGGCCCCTATTTACATGTTCTTTAGCCAAGGTTCATTCTAATGAGATATCTCTTCTATGTAAACACTGATAGAGGGTGTGGCAGTTACAGAAGTCACCTTGACTCTGTAACTTCTGACTTATTATACATCTACTAAGACTTCTATGTTATCTAGATTGGGCACTGCACACAGCTTGGGACAGTTAGAATTTACCAGGAGACTGCAACCCTGGCTACATGGAGACTATTGTAAGATTATAGAAAGGATCATACTAGTTTTCCCTCAAGCAGGCAAGTGTGACCCTTTCAGTACATGGAGAACAAGATACTCAGAATCACCCTGGTGCAGATAATAAATAAGAAGGACCTTTTTGGGTACCATAGATTACATGAAACCCATGAAATTAAGATATATTACTTTATACCAGTCCTCTCTCTCTCTCTCTCTCTCTCTCTCTCTCTCTCTCTCTCTCACAAGTTTTACATAAGAGATAATCTCTTATGTCTACAGTTAGGATTACTTTGGTGTATATAAGGGGACTGACCTGAGGCACTTCCCCCCTTCTTTTGGGTAGGATTCCTCTGTGGTAGGATCCTCTTTGGTGAGAGAGTTGGGCTCTCTTGTATAATCTAAGTTCTGACCAGAGCTAGAGTTCTTTCATTATATTGGATTGTGCTGGTAGAGCTTTTGTACTGTTAAAAGCCTTTTTGGAACTGAGCAAGACTCGTGGGTTTTCATCCATACCGCCGGCAGCCTCGGAGGTAGAAGAGAACTTCTGTCCTGATACTGTTGGGGACCCCCGTGGCTCCCCGATATCTTACCTGCTAGTCCTAATTTTCCTCACCTTCAGCATGAACAACCTTCTGTGTTCAATACTACTACCCCATTCCAAAAATTCTGTTGGTTTTAAATAGAGAACACAGCCCCCTTTTTTTTTTGGTATCCTGGCCAGGAAGTTTCAGGTAGACTAAGTGAGAAACAGAAATATAAAATTACTATTGACCATGCTTGAGCTTTGAGAAATCCATGCTTCCAAAAGAACTTACAAGTGTTCTTGCCATATGCCTGTGTAGTAAAAAGCAGAAAGAGTAAGACAAATTACAGTTCATATTCAATCCACAACAAATCTTAACTGTGGTCCTCAAGTCTGATGAGGAAGCTATTTCCATATCCCACAGAAACCCATTATCTTGTCATTATTTATCATATCAAACACCTCTTTTTAATTTTAACTTCAATATAGATCTTTTAGTTGAAGGGGGTTATTCTTCTCTTTCACTTTCCTTCAGTCTATTTTTATAAAGATATTTGCAACCTTTGGGAGAAAAGGAAACTGTTTACACATATAATTGCCACTGAAAATCAGATTGCTAATTCAGTGAAAACTGTTTGATGAGGGACATTGTTAAAACTTTAATTACCTGTCAAAAATAAAAATACTTTTTCACCTCTGGGTCCATTAAACACGTGTGGTCTGTTACATAGACACAAAAATAGATTAAGCTTTAATAATAGAATTTTATTGAGAGACATTCAAGAGAATAACATGTACAATGATAAAAATCAATTCTATAATGACTAGTGGTTTTTTTGTAAATCGAAATAAAAGTTAGTGGTTATTTCATATAGGGTAGACTGCTTCATTTCTGTGAGATTAAATTCATACTTTTCTTTTGAAATTTTAGCAAAGCCAAGTTTTGTTTTACTTTTGAATTTTTAGCAAAGAATATTGGATAAACACAAAATTTACCAAAGAGCTAAATGCAAGAATGTAACTCTAAAAGATATTATAAAAAATCACAAAATAATATTACAGAGAAGTAAATAATTGTTATCTTGAATTTATTTTTTTAACTATGACCCAAAAGCACAAACAATGACAGGGGGAAATAGGCATATTAGATATTTACAAAATTAAGGAAAAAATGTGCTTTAAAAAGTGACACTATCAAGAAAGATAAAGAAAAATCTTAGAATTTATAGAGTATGTGCAAGTTATATGTTTGATCAGGGAATTGTTTCCAGAACATAAGAACTCAAATTTTATATTGAAAATACAGATAAACCCATTTAAATAAGCCCTGATCTAAATAGACACTTCTCCAAAGAATATTTATGAAAATACATACAACAGAATAACAGATTATAAGTATTAAACATTGTTGATCAATCAGAAAAATTGTTAAGAGAGTATTTCATATCCAATGGATAGGCTATAACAAAAATTCTTAAGAGGTATTAAGAATAAGGAGACATTGGAAACAATTTATTGCAGGTGCGAATGCATTGTAGCTGTATTAAGATACTATTTGAAGTTTCTCAAAATATTAAAAGTTAAGCATATGACATAGTATTTTATAGCATAATTCATAGTCACATTATTCATAAAGACTAACAGTAAAAGTAACAAAATTCCACCAGTGGATGAAAATAAAATATGCAATCTACCCTTGCTGAACATTTTCAAATGAAATACTGAAATTGTTCTAAAATATACATTAATTTCAAAACTACTGTCCTAGGTGAAAGGAGTCATAATACATGGTTCCCTTTATCTTAAGTGTACCAAAAGCTATAGAGACAGAAATTAGATTAGATTGTAACAAATTTTATTGATTTTGAATGGCAGGGAAGAATATAAGTAGGAATGTGAAGTAACAGTTAATGTGTAAAATGATGATGGAAACATTATGTGAATGCTTGTACAACTCTATAAATATGCTAAAAATCATATGATATACTATTATTATTTTTGCAAGTTACATCATAGGCAAATTATTTCTCAATAAAATTGGAAGGAAATTTATAAAACAAATCACAGCATTGTCTGAGAGACACTAATGGTTCCTGGCATCTCTTGGCTACACTGTTGAACTACCTGGCCTGTTTGGCTGAGAACCACCAGGAGTGACTGACAGGGTCCTCTGAGCATTTCTTGGGAGGCCCAAATATTTTTAAAAAGTTCAATGATGCAGATGGTAATGCATATGTGGAAATAAATGGGTGTGATATCATTCAAAGGGTTATTAAAAACATGCACACAACGTATTCCAGATACAACACAGAATAAAGACACATATTCCAGGTACAACACAGAAGAAACATAACTTTTCAGGGTCAATTTTATTTTTAGTCATGTTCTTTCATTATATGTATACCTGTGATCATATATGTGTGTGAGATCATATGTAACAATAACCTGGATAGGTCTGGATATGTTTATGAAGCATTTCAATATTTCCGTATGTATGTAGTCACGGGGTTAGAGCCCATATCATTCCAAGGGAGTGAAATGTAGGCATCGCTTTCCACTTCTCCAGACACATGTCTACCATGCATTGGCCATTGTGGGGAACGTACACCATAGAAATTAACAAGCATCACAAATCAGGGCTTTTCTGCCTCTAGTTGCTGGCTGTTAAATATTTGCAGGCCTTCCTCTGGGTCTAAAAGTCATTTGGGAAAGTAATTCACACAATATCTTACTTAAGATTCAGATATATTCATGAATGTCTTCAGAAAAAAAAAACTGGAGTCATTCAGAAGCCAAATTGCTTGGAAAAACTCGTAAATCTCAGAGAAACATTTTTTATGAGGGATTCCAGAAAATGGCATGATGAGCGCTAGGAGGATCAGACACTGAGAAGCAGGAAAATCAAGCATTCGGGGTTAAAAGCACATCAGTACCGTGGAAGGAAACAGCTTGGAGAAAACTAGGAAAGTGCTAGACACAAACTTCCAGAATGACTCAATGTTCCAGTAGTCTTGGGATGGGTCATTTATACCATCAAAAGAACAGTCATGTAGAAAGACAACCAGGATTTCAAAGGAAGCAGGTGTGGGGTGACCATGGGAACTGAGAATGGAGGCAATTGCAGGTGGAGATTACTGAGACGCCATGACACAGCACAGCTTGGATATGGTATGGCACATGCTAAGCAAAAGACAGAGCACCTATGTGACACTGCAGAAGGAGCAGAGAGAAGGGAAGATATTGAGAAGTGGAAATACATCAGTACTTCTCTCTGGAAACCACGATGATTTGAGGATCAAGGACTTAGAAAAAATTCAAGCAACTGAGCCAAAACATGCTTTTGGCTAAGGAAGGTAACTGTCATCACAGTGAATCTATCAAACATCTATTATAAAAATTATACCACATGTCAGAATTACTGTTCTGTATTCAATCTCTAATATTCTGTCAATTCCTTAGGGCAGAATTCATTTTATCCTACCTAAACTCTCATGGAATACATAGAGCATACTTTGTGCTTTCTTGTTAATAACAGTAAGAAACAATAGCTATCCTGTGTAACATTTGTTATGGAACAGGAACTGTTCAGATTTCATACTGTCCTTTGAGTTTGTAAAAAGTATTAGTATTTTGCATATTTTCCAGAGTAGAATAAATTTAAAAAGGGGAACTTGAGGGTGTGGCTCAGAACAGAACATGCCTTGTAAGTGGGATGCCTGATGTTTAATCCTGAATGTGGCAAACTAATAAAAAAAAAACCTTGAAGTGACAGGAGAAGTATACATTTAAAAATCTTAAATGAATACTGTTCAAGAATCCAAGTGTAAAAACTGATAGCCAAATAGATGAAATAATAGCTAGATATTCATCCAGAGCACATAGTTGTTTATGAGATACTGTTGCTTTTTTGAAAATGTACTCTAATATTTTTCACAATGAACAGAAGCATTTTAGGAAGTGTTGTATCCCATTTAGAAAACAGCACAAAAAGTAGAATAGAATAGGATAGGATAGGATAGGATAGGATAGGATAGGACAGGATAGGATAGGACAGGATAGGATAGGATAGGATAGGACAGGATAGGATAGGATAGGATAGGATAGGACAGGATAGGATAGGATAGGATAGGATAGGAGGGCAGGATAGGGTAGGATAGGATAGGATAGGATAGGCAGGATAGGGGACAGGACAGGGCAGGACAGGACAGGACAGGACAGGGCAGGACAGGACAGGACAGGGCAGGGCAGAACAGAGCGGAACAGGGCAGGGCGGAGCGGAATGGAGCAGGGCAGGGCAGGCGGGCAGGGCAGGGCAGGCAGGGGAGCGGAACAGAACAGGCAGGGCAGGGCAGAACGGAACAGGGCAGGACAGAACAGAATAGAATAGAATAGAATAGAACAGAGTAGAATAGAACAGAATAGAACAGAATAGAATAGATATTCATTTTATGCAGCAATCTTGAATTATTTTGCAAAACCTATTTCTATTACATGTACTAAAGGGCATTTTTATGTGCCTAGACCCCACAGGTCACCGGAGGAAGAGCGAGCCCACCATCAAATGCATGCACTCCATGACTCTCCCAGACAGGACCTGGCCCCTGCCACCCTGCTGGGCGCGCCTAACAGGCGGTGTTCAGCCAGACTCTGCCCTCCAACAAGGCCTACTTCTTGGCATATGCTGGCCACATGGTGCCCTGCAAGCCACTGAGCCCCAAACCATGCAGTCCCAGACTGGGCCAGAGCAGCCGGACTGCCACATGTCCTGACTGGGAGCGCTGTCTCCATGGTTTCCCTGGGGAGCAGCGTGGATGGCAGACCAGCGGCCTCCCCAGAGGTGCTGGAAACCCAAGGCCCAGGCAAGCCTCTACTTTCTCTGCAAACACTCACTTTCCAGGAAGAAGAGGGGCAGGACAAGAGGTCATCTGAGAACAGCCCCTTCACTCAGACACCTGCCTAGTACCCAGTACAGGAGGAAGATGATCATCACCTCTCTGAGAAGCAGCCACTGGTTTTCCCAGAGTACACCAACAGGAATTAACTACACTGGCTGGTCAGGGGCACAGTGGCATTGCTGTAGGAAACAGGGCAAGGTCTCAGCCTGCTGCCTGCTGCTTGGTACTGTTCGGAGGAGATGCCACTATCAGACCAGACCTGTGTCTGCGGCAGGAAGAGGGCAGTGGTGGAGGCTTCTGGGAGACAGGCCTTTCTCCTCCAGGACTATGTCCTCCTTAGCTCACTTTTTTGGTTAAGTTTCATCAGTAAGTGCTCGAGATGAGAGCCTTATATTGAGAGTATACCACCTACACAGCAGAGCCTGGCAAGCTACCGTGTTTTATTTGATATGTAAAAAAACCAGTAACAATTATAGACCTCACTCCCATGACCTGAAGGAATGGTTTGAGGCTCTTCCTGTCCCTGGAACAAGCAGATGCCCTTGGGCTACACTTGCTTGTGACAGGACATATGGAGATGTTACTGGTGCCCGCTCAAACAAATTGATGAAAAACAGGAAGACAAGTGATACAAGTTAAGTCCTAACAGGAAACTTATGGAGTGGTAATGAAAGTGGAGACCTAAGACAATGAAGGGAAAGAGGCACATTGCTTATCTGTTGTGCGTTGGAATGCTGTACACTGAAGCCCTACCAATGACAGTATTGTAAAAAGTAAATCATGGTAACCAAAATGATCCAAAACTGATCAGGGAAATGTGCTCTAAATTAATGCCCTAGTATTTTTTAGGATAGATACAGTATATTTCTAGCATTACAGAAAGTTTTGGGATGTGCTGATCTAAAGTTGAGCCTAAACATTAGTGCAATTAATTAAATTAATTAATAATGGAATTATCTGCTGGACGATGCAGCAGAATCCGGGAAAAGCATTTGCTATGCCCGCCTGTCCTTCACCTACTATAAGACCAAATGACTGCCCTCTGACGCCCAGATGGATCTATCACATCTTCCAGAAAGGCAATGCAGAAGATTATCCATGACTTCTACTCAGATCTCTTTGATAGCCACGTTCACCTGCCCACATACCAAATTCTGCAGGATGGATATGTCGTTCCCAACGTTCTCCCTTCTGATCTGACATGCCATTTCGTCAGTAAAGAAAGGAACAGCACCAGGCCCAGACAAAGTCAGACCCGAACACCCGAAGAATCTGCCTTCAGTACTCATCAATACACTGGCTCAGCTCTTCACACATGATCTGTCTGAATGCAAGGTGCCCTCCCAACGGAAAACCAGCAGGACAGTTCTACTGTTCAAGAAGGGGAGACATTCACGACATCGGCAACTATCGCCCCCATCTGCCTGTTGTCCGTCATCTATAAGCTGTTCACTCGAGTCATCCTGAACAGAATTGGCAGAACATTAGATGAAGGAAAACCATTTGAGCAATCTGGCTTCAGAAAAGGATCAGCCAATCGACCATATCCACATGATAACCAAACGCATTGAGGTTTGTAGGGAGTTCAAAATGCTTCTGTCTCACGTTTATTGATTTAAAGAAAGCCTTTGATTCTGTAGAGACTGAAGCAGTCATCAAAGCCCTAGCCAAACAGGGCATTCAAACCCAATACATAAAGATCCTTCATGAGCTCTACCTATGGATTCACCACCATAATCTCACCATTCTGCAAGGAAGTGATCATTGATGTTGAAAGAGGAGTTCGGCAGGGTGGATACCATTTCACCAAAACTCTTCAGCGCCACCCTCGAGAACATCATGTGGCAATTAGAATGGGAAGGAATGGGAGTGAAGATAGACGGTAAGCAACTATACCACCTCCGGCCGCTGATGACATCGTTCTAATAACACCCAAACATTAGCCAAGTGGCACAAATGCTGGCTGACTTCAACTGAGAATGTGGAAAGATAGGTCTACAGCTGAATCTAAAGAAAACAATGTTCATGAAAAATGAACTAGTTCCAGAGGCCCCATTCACTCTCAATGGAACAGACATCTCTGAATGCAGCAGTTATGTGTACCTAGGTCAAGAAGTCAACATGATGAATGACCCAAAACCTGAGCTGCGCCAGGAGGAAGATAGCGGCATGGATTGCCTTCAAATGCATCGAAGAAATAGCTTGAAAATTACAAAGAACCTCTGGCTCTGTCATATCTCTTTCACTCCCCCTGTTCTCCCTGCACTAACATTTGCCTCATAGACCTGGGCCCTATGAAAGCAGGATGAGTACGCTATTCGGGTCTCTCAAAGAGGAATCAAAAGAGCTATGCTTGGAATATCACGCCTCACTCAAGTGACAGAAGGAATCTGGAGTTCTGACCTCCGTCGCTGTTCCAGAGTCAGGACACTGTTGCATTTGCCAAGGCATCGAAAATCAGATGGGCTGGACATGCAATGCGATTTGGAGATGACTGCTGGACTAGAGCCATTACTGGACTGGATCCCATGGATGTCAAAAGATCACATGGTCGCCCACCTACAAGATGGTCAGACTTCTTCGTCAAGACCCTGAACGAATGGTTTGAGGCTCTTTGTATTCCTGAAACAACCAGATGCCATTGGGATACACTGGCACGTGATAGGGTCAAATGGAAATGTTACTGGCTCCCACTCAAGGGAATCGATGAACAATGGGATGTCTAGTGATCTAGTGATCTAGTGAATTAATAATGTCAGCCAGTACAATTATTTCATAAATTTATTATGCTTTCTATAACTCCTTAAAATCATATATTTCTGTTAGGAGCTGAGCTTAGATACAATTATTATCTCTCTTAATCTACATATATATTTTATTATATAATCTATTGTATAATCTATTGTATAATATGATATCATATCTAATAAAATGTCTTGCATATGCATTTCCAAGACTTAATCTGCTAAATAAGGTAGTTGCTGCTAAATAAGTAATTGCATTTCAGTTCAATCTTTATTGGGGCCTTTACTGCTATGTAGTCATTCCTTTCATAGATCAATACAATATTCTTATGCTGCAAATTCCATGTCTTCAAATTCACAAATTCTCCTTTCTGTTTGTGTTTATGACCCTACTTGGCTGACAAGAGAAAAAAAATATATATTATATTGTGGTTTGCTGTTCATATTTAGTACCATCTGATCAAGTTTGCATTATCTTAATAGACAGTGGCCCTTAATTTCTTCAAAGCTTATATATAATCTTCTCATGAGTATGGGACTGTCAATAAAATAGATTGATGTGGGTGGAGGGCAGATTCAGTGGTAGAATACAGGTTTCATATGTTTAAAACTCAAGTTCTATTAAAAATGCATATTCAAATTTCAGTTTGGTGGTGGTATGATTGGTGTTGAAATATTATATGCCCAATCTCAAATATAAATAACTTTGTAAATCATGGTTCTTAAATAAAAATATTTTAATTAATTCTGTTATAGTTTTGAAGTTTCCTGATACAGTTAAAATATGGGGAAACTTATTTGAAATGAACAAATTTTATGCAAGTTATTTTATGATTTCAAATTTTCTTTTCAAACACAAAGTGTTTTTAGGCAGCTCAGGAGCAGTTCATATAACCTCACATATACATGAATTCATGACTTTGATCACCAGCATCAAAATGCAAGCCAACATGCTTGATACTCAATTCTAAATATTCACAAGAGTTATGAAAATTGGAACATTTAAGCTTTTTTTGATTTAGAAGAGATACCTTTCAACAACATTGTATCCCTGATAATGGATAGAGAAAAGAAATTACCTCAGTTTCATTATTTTAATTATAACTATATCACAACAGTGTGTTTCTATACTGTGAATGAGCCAATAATTTAATAATAAAAATGATGATTATTCTTTCTTTGTAAAATAGTCCAATGGTTAAGAGGAAATTCCTCCTTTTTCCTTCAACCCAAGAAGATAGTAAATCTAGAACTGTTGAGGCATTTGTGGGGTAAGAAGAGAAACAACCCAACAGAATATTGAAAGGAGTACAAATAGTATATTACTGTTTACTATTATTTAGGGTAGTGTTGGATGACAGGTTTAGGGTAGTCTGGGAGCTTTGCTGTTTTATCCACTCACAGCTTAATCTACTTACATGTTTTTAAGACAAGGTTCATTCCAATAAGATCTCTCTTCTGGGCCAGAGAGATAGCCCAGCAGGTAGGGCGTTTGCCTTGCACGTGGCCGGCCCATGCTGGCCTGGAGTTCGATCCCCGGCATCCCATATGGTCCCCTGAGCACCGCCAGGAGTGATTCCTGAGTGCAGAGCCAGGATTAACTCCTGAGCATCGCCGGTGTGACCCAAAAACCAAAAAAAAAATAAATAAATAAATAAAAATAAATAAGATCTCTCTTCTATGTAAATACTGATAGAGGGTGTGGCAGTTACAGAAGTCACTTTGATTCTGAATAACTTCTGACTTATTATACAACTATTATGTTATCTAGATTAGGCACAGCTCCTCTTTATACACTCACCCAGTGTGGGACAGTTGGAATTTACCAGGAGACTGCCACCCTGGCGCCTGGCATCTAACGTTTAATATTATAGGAAGGATCATACTAGTTTGCCCTCACGCAGGTGAGTGTGACCCTTTCAAGTAAACAGAGATACTCAGAATCACCATGATGCAGATAATAAATAAATTGGACCTTGTGGGCACCATTTAGATTACATGAAGCCCATGAAATTAATATGTATTACTTTATTTCAGCCCCCTCTCTCTCCAGTGTTTTACATAAGAGATAATCTCAGAAGAAGGGATTAGTCCTTGTCATACTCCTTTGTTTATACCTGTAATAGGGATGTGGAATCACCCTTCTACACTCTGTTTAGGGTTCTTTGTTGACAGGACACTCCCTCACAGATAGGATTACTTTGGTGTATATAAAGGGGCTGACTTGAGGCTCCTTCCTCCTCTTCCCTTTTATTTGGGTAGGTCTCCTCTCGGGTGAGATCTCTCTTTTTGGTAAGAGACTTGGGCTCTCTTGTATGGTCTAAGTTGTGACCAGAGCTAGAGTTCTTTCATTATATTGGATTACAGTGGTAGAGCTTTTGTACTAGTATAAGCCTTTTTGGAACTGCACGGGACTCGTGAGTTTTCATCCATTCCCTGGCCTCCCTCGGAGGTAGAAGAGAACTGTCCTGATACTGTCTGGGACCCCAGCGGCTCTCTGACAGAGTAGAAATTTGTAAGGATTTTTTTTTGATTGTCACTGTTTGATTTCCTAAAATATGTGGGGAGGACAGTGAATGGAATTAGTCACAGATTTTTTAAAGGACAAATCAGTTCATTTTGCATATGTTTCTGAAAAAAATTATATGTATTTAATTTTTGAGTATTATAAACCTTGTTAGATATGATTTCATCATACAAAAAATAAAAGATGAGGATTAATCATTTTTGTTTTCATTTCTTACAATACTATCAGAAACCTTAAAAAGTCCTTTTAATGGGAAATTTTGTCTTAAAAATATAGAAATATTCTTATTGCTTAGACCTCTCTTACCTGGGAATTTCATTTTTATTTTACTTTAACCACACTAAAAATCTGTAAAATAAAACCTACTAGGTTTTTAGAAAAAAAAAAAAATTAAGATTCATACAATATCTCTATGTTTCCAGTGCATGTAGACTAGCTGTTATGAACAGTTAAGCTATCAAACTAAATGGAAAATATAAGCACTTATACCCATCCCTTCACAAAGCATAACCTAGGGATATTTTGCTGTTTTCGGAGGCAATATATTATCACTAGGAAAGGGACTGATCCATAAATAGGAGACATTTAGGCACTAGAGTGACATTTTCTTTCATTATTCCATTTCATGTCATTTGCCACATGTTTGTCTCTAATCCCGTGCATGTTCTTCTACCTATGTAATATTCAGTGTGAAATTCTATGTCAGTATATTTAAACTTCCAAAAGTCAGTAGGTTCAGAGTTGTGATTCCCATAGCAACCATAATTCCACCCCTTTGTTTTTATATAGCATTTGTATAACTGGGAAGTTGTTAAGTTTTATATCTTAATATAAATATGCAGTCATGTTGAGTGTCTTTTTATAGTTGCTGTGGGAATCACAATTTAGAATTTTCTGATTTTCTTTTCATTTAAAATTCTCAATCATATTATTGCAATCACCAGCACTCCCTCTGATTTTATTGAAGAAGTGGAAATGGGTAAAAAAGGAATAGCAATTTTACTTTAAATTCCCTAGGTCTTTATTTTAAGATATTATTCAGCTGCCAGGGGGGAAATTTTCTTTAAAGGGAAGAAGGAAGAGCATGGCACATTTCAAAATAAAAATGGTAAAAGGAAAAATTACTATGGTAAAGAAATGTAAAAGTAGTTTTAAATATGTGCAATTTCCAAATATTTTGAAATGTTATGTTTTCTTTTGGTCACAAAGTAGTGAGTGTTACAATATAGAAGCTATGAAATTCTTATATTTCTTATTAGCAGGCATTGGTGTTCACTTTATAGACGAGAATGACGTGATTCTGTGTGTGTGTAGATGTGTGTGAAAGTGAGAGAGTGAGAGTGAGAGAAAAATTTATGTGATGCATTTCTCTACTCACTCAACGAAAAAAATTAGAAATTAAACACAATATCAACAGAATTTGCATGTGATTCTATTACTTTAAGTCCCATTGAACTTTGATTTAAAAGTCTAAAAGTCCAGGAACCTTGCAAGAAGAACTGTATAAAAGTTTTGCACAAAAAGTGAAGACATTCTGATGAAGAAAATGAGATTGAAGTCAGGTAGACTATCGCAGGCAAATATCCTGTTCAGGTTAACTCATAATATTCCTTTTAATTTTAGCACCCACAGCTTTTTGATAATATTTCTAAAACTCACAGGCCAGACTTTGAGAGATATTAGTATAGTCAATTTCCTGCACTCTGGAGAGAAATGAGCCAAGTCAAATAATTTGAAAGTCTATTTCCTTAACGTTTTCAACATAGTACCTCTGACGCTATGTAAATAAATGTTTACAATGATGGACCATTTCTTCTTCAGAAATCAGAAAGGATTTTGTAAGGATACTATTGAATTCTTGGAAATGATTTTATCTCATTATAAAATCCCTATCTTTGCAATATACGAAGAGTTTGTAAATATTTACTATCAAGCTATATTGACAACATTGCTCTGATATTGGTAAAGTGAAGAGTGAAGAAAGTTGTAGAGTTTTCTTGCTTCTCAGACATGAAATAACCCCTAACTCATAGAATCAACACAGGGCAAAGTTTTCCAGATTATGTCCTTGAACTGTACTTTATTTTTTCCCTGGCAACTCAGAATTGAGAAACTTGAGGTATTTGATTTATTCAGCTAAATTCACAGTAGACTGATTATATATATATATATATATATATATATATATATATATATTCAATATCTATATCTATTCTATATATATTCAATATCAGTTTATAATTTTGATAAAATGATTATCACTTTGTATTTCTTATACTAATCAGTTTGCTCTCGGTCTTTCTCAGGGGTTCTAATTTTTCATTAGGTATCTGCTTACAAATTATGAAATCATAGTGTAAAGGATTAGCTGAAGATATGAAAGACAAGCATCTACAGCATTAAAATCATTGGTATTAACACAACTCAAAATCAAAGGATTTGAAGTAACCATTTTAAGTAATTAAAACATAAGATGCTGGGGATTGGGCATCGAGTCCCAGAGCTAGATATTATGAGTTCTATCCTTTCCCACAGAATCCTCACACACACACATCCACATATAAGTAACCTCAGAAGCACATTTTTCAAAACCTTTCATAATCTAGGTACTGCGTGAAGTTAATAGGATCCATATTCTCTCTCAGAAAACTCATAGATGTACTCTCAGAACATACTATTCAGATGATTCCTCTATGTATAATATCTTAAAACAATAATTTGAATAATAAATACAAGAGTATTTAATAAATAGGAAAAAATAAAGTGTTCTGTGAAAATTTAGCATGCTTACAGTATGTAGTCACTTTTATTAAATTTTGTTACTCTTAAAATACACTTTATATCTGCGCAATTACATATATATTATACAAATGTACATAGCACATGGTGTTTGATAGTCTTTCTTTTAGCTTCAATTTTCCTGTGAAAAAGATGCGTTCTTATTGCTTATATGATAGGCATCATTTTCCCTTTATTTATACCAAAACTGGTTCCTTTGCCGTGTCTACCCCTACCAACAATTATGATATAAACTATAAACTTGTATAATTAAGAAATGCTGGGGCTAGAGAGAGAGTACAGAAGGCAGGGTGTTTGCCTTGGAACGTAGCGAACCCAGGTTCAACATCTGGCATCCCATATTGTCCCCCAATCACTACAAGAAATAATTCCTGAGTACAGAGCCAGGAGTAAGAGTACTTCCTGGGTATGGTGAGTAGTACTTCCAGGGTATGGTGAAGCCTGAGTACTTCCTGGTATGGTGCCAAAGAAATAGAAAAAGCACATTCACTCTTTTATATATTTTAATAAAATTGTTTATGCTGGACTGATTTGAAGGGTGGTTTAATTGTTTCAATCTAAAATCAACATTATAGTAACACAATACTATATGGACACCACTCATCTTTAAACTGGGATTATCTGGTGCTTTCACCTAATTATCTGACATCTCTCCTGATCCCTTTTGTAGTATTTATGGTTAGTACAAGCATGGTGTTGACCTTTAAAAGGAATATAATAAACCTGTCATTTGATTTTTTCTCTATCACAGTATCCTGGTATACAGAGAATTTCCCAGAATACAACAACCTTCATTTTACAAATCCTAGATTTTTGACATAATTACAAGTAGAATTTTCCAAGAATAGAGGTATCAATGCTCTGCCATGGATGGTTGTTTATGAGAATTCTTGCTCTAGGAAAAAAGACATTAGTGTTGCTATTGCTAAAATTTAGGATGTCAGAGATAAGCATATTAGACCCTGGAGTGTGGCTTACCTAGATTTACTTTATCTTCATGTTGCTTCTTTATCTTCATGTTTCTCAATAACGAAAAAAAGGTAAAATGATTGATAGGCAAAATAATTTAATAGCAAGAAAGTATAATAGTAAAATTATGAGAAAATCATAATAAATAAATTAGGGAGATAATGAGATAGCATACATCAATCAGAAAGCGTTCATATGTGCCAATTAATCTGTCTGTCCCCTCTGAACATGTCCATTTGATTCCTTATTCACATTTAAATCCCAGATGAAGAATGAGGTTCAATTAAAGATTTTCCCTGTTTAAATGAATGATGCCAAATTGGGGATGGAGTACAGGCATCAGCTTTAAATTGTCAGACAGCTTTAAGAGTGGTTGAAGACTTTCAAATTCATAAAGTTCTCTGCCTTTGCCATGCATGATGTCAAGCCCAATTTCCTAAGTTTTTTATTTTGTTTACTTATTGTAAATTTTCCTTCTTCCATTGAGATCTCTGGTGTCTTTCAATTACCAATTCATTATCTTAGTTTCAACATATCATTGCTGTCTCTGGAGTAAGAGTTACTGAGATAATATTAGAGACAGAAGGAGAGAGACTGAGGGGCAGAAAAGTCTTTAGAAGTAGAAAATACCATTCATGGACTTTACTTTGAATATTTCTGAAATATTTTCTAGAAATTTAGGTCCCCGTCCACTAATCCTCTCTTCTTCTTTTCCTTCCTCTGCTTCCCTCCCTTTCTTTCTCTCTTTCTTTCTCTCTCTCTCAACTCTCTCTCTCTCTCTCTCTCTCTCTCTCTCTCTCTCTCTCTCTCTCTCTCGTGCCACAGTCAGCAGTACTCAGGCTTACTCCTGACTCTACACTCAAAAATTCACTCCTGATTGGTTCAGGGGGCTCAGATGAAGTGCAAGGGATTGACCCAAGTTGAACCTGGTAAGACAGGTAAGACCCATGTAAGACACTGCAAGGCATTACCCATTTTTACTATTACTCTGACCTCTTGGTGACTGAGCTGCACCTTAGGCAGGAAAGATGACGTTTTTCTATTACATGTGATTAAGTAATTGGCAGTTAACTGTGTGGCCACACTTTTTTTACCCTCGGCTTACTTTAACTTCTTTTTCAGAAAATGTAGTTTTATTTTGTTTTTATTGTTATTTCTGTTTGGTTTGGGGGGCCACACCTGGAGATGCTCAGGGGTTACTCTTGCTCTGTGCTAGAGTCATTCCTGGCAATGCTCAAGAATACAGATGCAGTGTTGGAGATGAAACCAGTCAGACACATGCAAAAATGCACTTTAACCCCTTTACTACCTCTCAGCCGGCTTAGAAATCATTTAAAATATTTGCTTTATTCTAGGTGAATTGGTGGGATCCTGAATAGTTTGACCAAAAGTGTTTGTAGGAGGTTTCAGTTCTCTCTCCTGCACCAAAATTTCCGTAATCTCCATAAGGAGCCCAATAACAACATTGAGTATAACTAAATTATATATATGTAAATATAAGCTTTTTACTATATATACAGATATATTACATATATCTGTATATATATTTAACATATATAAATATATATGTTATATATTTAACATATATAAATATATATTTTAGACATTGATAGTTTTGTGTTTATTTCAAGTAGTATTCCCATGTTTGATTGACATGTAAGCACAATAATGCCATTACTTTCTCAAGTCCTTCGTCTCTATTTTACCTTTAAAATTCACAGCAGAGCCTGGCAGAAGCTACCCGTGTCATATTTGATATGCCAAATACCAGTAACAATTATACACCTCATTCCCGTGACCTGATGGAATGGTTTGGGGCTCTTTACGTTCCTGGAACAAGCAGATGCCCTTGGGCTACACTAGTATGTGACAGGACATATGGAGATATTATTGGTGCCCGATCGAGCAAATCAATGATCAATGGGAAGACAAGTGATAAAAGTGATAGAAATAATGCATAAATATATTTTATATATTGATAATGTTGTATTTATGTAAATAAATATATATTTAACATAAATAAATATATATTTTATACATTGATAGTTTTGTGTTTATTTAAAGTAGTATTCCCCCATGTTTGACATGTAAGCACAATAATGCCATTACTTTCTCAAGTCCTTTGTCTATATTTTATCCTTTACAATTCAGCTTAGGCATTACCGACTTACATGCTGATGAGCAAGAAGGTACTGAAAGAAAGCATGTGCAGTTTCTGTAATACAAATAGTACAGCAGGGAAGTCTACTGCCTGAAATGAGTGCATCCTGGGTTTAATTCATGGTATCTATAAGGTCCCCCAAATCCCTCAAGGATATATCCCTGAGCACAGAGCCAGGAGTAATCCCTGAGCACTCTCATTGTACCCTCAAAAGAAAGAAGAAGGAATGATGGAAGGAAGACCAAAAGTAAGGAAGGAATAGAGCACTCAATATTCTGCTGATTTTCACTGGATAGCATATGTTCATTTTTGTACCATCCTATGGCTGGCTTCAGGTTAAATTTCTATTCTCCTCAATAATTTCATTTTTCAAAAACATGCCCACACCACCAGAAGCATTACTAAAGAAAACATCTGCTCCTGGCAGCCAAAACCTTCCATAGTCATTTATGCTCCAACTGTACTCTACTGTCCAGGACCAGCCTCATCAAGAAATTACTCTGTTGAAAAATTCAGGCATGCATGGTTTGGTAATGGAATCTGCAGGTTTTCAGACTTGGGGATGGGCTACCTTACCCCCCACCTTCTGAACATTTGGAAGTCACGACAGTCAAACCCACCAACCACCTCAAGTGCCATGTATGCTATTTCACTGACCATGATCCAGAGACTGATAAATAGATCTCAAAGAGATCAACAAATTTGCAGATATTCTTCCTGACCCCATTTAAGGCTGAGTTTTTCACAGTACCCTGGAAGGGGGCGGTAAGCCCAGCACCCTCTCAAATACTGCCCCACAGCCGAAAACCTCCATACTGCAGTCATTGCCATGTTCCCAGATAGGGACTTCACAAGTTTCAGATGGAGTTTAATCTAGAAGTTAATCTGTTCAAAAGCTCAGATATGCGTGTTTTGTGACTGAAATCTCCAGGCTTTTATGGAGTTGGGGATGAGCTAACTCCCCCATCTCCTAGTTCTTCTGGAAGACCTGGCAACCATTCACATACCCAAAATGCCACACAATTAAACATGTAACTCCATCTGTATCCTAGATTAAAAATTTTGTACTTCCTGGAGTGACAACTCAAACTCTACAACACCGATATACCAGAGTAGCACAGCAGATTGGCTGGGATGCAATCTAGAAGACAGGCAGTTTTGATTAATAAAATTTTAACAAAGAAGGTTTAGCCTATAACATCTTAGTAATATTTTACATCAGTGCTTAATAGCTCCATGGTGAGATACACAATTTAACTAACTCTTCTGAGGACAAATTTTTGATGATTCTTTTAGTAAATAGTAGCAAAGCAGTATAGAATAGATTATTGAGGGCCTGCTTAATCTACTAAATAGATTATTGGGGCAGGCTTAATGGATGGTTTGGAAAATTGGAGATAATGGTAGTAGGAAGATGCAATGGTGATAGGATTTGTGTTAGTATATTGACGGTAACAAATTCTCATAAACAACTTTGCAAGCCACAGTGTTTATATAAGATCTAAGAAGGAAAATAAATTATTTTTAAAGATTTGACTTCCGTAGATCATCGATTACTCGAGGGCACCAATAACATCTCAATATGTTCTGTCACATGCGAGATAGCCAAGGGGCATCTTCTCGCTCCAGGAACATAAAGACCTCAAACCATTCCATCATTAAATGAATAAAAAGAAAGCATCCGAACAAAATCAATAGTGTCACTTCGATAATTCCATTAGCTACAAAAGTCTTCCCTTTAAATTCAGATCCATCATCTCTAGATTAAGCATCTCCATTTCCCGAGACCCTCAGAGTACAATATACACCCAGAAGTTTTTCAAATATTTTGGCTTACAATATTTTGTCTTCAAATATTTTATTTTCAAATATATATATCTTCAATGCATTAGAGACATAATTGTGTAGGGAAGTATTTATTTATGTATATTTTATGATCATTCCTGAAAAATAATTGTGTCTCATTCATTATAACCAGCACTTTAAATAAGATGACAAAAGCATTTTTCCCCCTCCAGTTGAATACACAAATGATTAGAAACTGGTTGCAAGATTTATAGTAAACATCATTTTACAATCTGACATATCTATCTCTATTTGAATATCATAAATTAGTGATATATCATAAATATCATTTTATAAATATCATTTATTTTGCTTTATTGTTTTGGTTAGGTGTCATGCCTGTCAATAGTCAGGGTTTCTTCCTGCTGTTGTGCTTAGCGGTCATTACTTGCAGTGGTCAGGGTACCATTGTAATGCAAGAACCTTCTACCCATGTTATCTTTCTGGCCCATATAGATATATATGCTTAAGTAATAATAATAATTGAAACTATTAATTTTGTCAAAAATTCTAACTTTACAACCTTTAACTTATTATCTAAAGAAGCTAACAAAGTGTAATTTTTTTCATTATGTAATGAATTTATCTTCTTATCTATTTACTCCTTGTAGCATGGGAGATACATGTTAATTGACATTTCCTTTTCAGTTTTTGTGGGAAGAGGAATCTGCAATACAAAAAAGTTATATGGGTTAATAGCTATGTTTAGCAAAATACTCTTCTCTCATTTTTTTGAGACTTGGGGTGGAGCTGCTACTGGCTCTCACTTTGCCCAACTGCTCATGAGGTGCCGGGGAGGAGATGGTAGGTTCTACACCCTGGCCCGCCACCCCAGCAGGAGCCTCACAACAAGCCAGGCGACCCTCCACTCCATGAGGACCTCCATTTTCCACATCTGGACTTCCCCTCGTCAGAACTCCACCCAGTAGACCAGCCTATCACAGCCTGGCTCGCGAGGCCTTGCGGCCCCATGGTTCATCAATAAATGCTGGATTTTTGAGATGACTACAAGAGTATACTACCCGCAGCAGCCAGAGCCTGGCAAGCTACCCGTGTCATATTTGATATGCCCGATACAGTAACAATTATAGACCTCATTCCCATGACCTGATGGAATGGTTTGGGGCTCTTTATGTTCCTGGAGCAAGCAGGTGCCCTTAGGGCTCTACTTGCATGAGACAGGTCATATGGAATGTTACTGGGTGCCCGCTCGAGCAAATCAATGATGAGCAGGAGAAGACAGTGATACAGTGACAGTGATTCTTTTGATTAAGTCACAGGTAAAGTGAAATTTAAAGACATTTTAAGATTTGTTTTAAAATCATAAATATTATACCTAATCCTATTGGTCTTTTATCTTCACAAATAATACTTTATCAAATTTAGTTTAGTATCTTCATGTTTAATTAAAATACAATTCTAATTAAAAATATGTGTATTCTTTTTTTTCTCTTTTACATTCTTTAATGTCTACAGTTCTTAGGATTAAACAAATTTTGTCTAACTCTTAGAAAATTGGCTTTTCCATTATGACTGTGGTATGCTGAAAAACCTTTAAAAACAGTTTTAACAATATTCTCAAATTCCACACAGTCCCGCTGTAATGTTTCATTTCCACATGAACTACCTAGAATAGTAATCCAATGTGTATATATGCACGAAACATCTAGGTGATGCAAAAAAAATTTTACATCTAAAAAGGCAATTCAAAATATATGCCCAGTGCTTACAATTTACCAGGTAAATAGCTCTCAGACTGACACATTGACTATTTACTAGAAAAGTATTCACAATCAAAAACACAAAATTTAAAAATGAAAAAGCTCTAGATTTTCACTTGGTTATAAATTTTTTTGTCCCTTAAAGCTTTATTACACATTATACACTCCTGTTTTCTCCTCTGAATACTCTCTTAATCAAAACCTTTAAATAAAACATCAGGTTGCTTGCTTGACCTGCTGACCCCTGTCGATTCAATCACATCTCAAATACCCTTCTTTTATACTATATAGTGTTGGTTCCTTTGTTAAAAAGCTGGCTGAAAGCAAGTAAAAGCCAAAGAAGAGCCTACCAGTTACTTTAAGTATAGAAGAGCCTGTTACCGTGGGAATATTAATAGTGGGTCCTGCAATTATTCTAGTTTCTTTTGGTATGTAGTAGTTATACCCACCTTCAGAGCTTTTTATTCAATTAATTTTAGGTTCACTGAGATCTGAGTTGGAAGATTTATCTTGCGGGATATTTTTAGCTGGTTCTAAAAGCGTGTCTCCATTCTACTCTGGTCTCCTGACACTGTGGCTTTATGCTGGATGTGCTGTCACATTAATAGAGGACATCAAACCTAATAGAAACATGCTAGGGTTCTGCAAGGGTGAATTATTAACTCATGTGGCTGGGAGCAAGTAGTTAATGAACCCGGAGAACACAAGGCTTGTTTGTGCTCTGTTTATATCTGATTCTTTTTGTTTCCATACACCAATGGGAACCAGGTAGGAGTACTAACAAGAAATTTCAAACAGATAAGAGAAAATTTTAAGCTGTTGCACATCATTCCCAGCTTCTCTGAGTACATGAGAGAAAAACAACATCAAATGAATTAGGCAAATGAGAGACAAAACATGAGCTGAGAGGGAGTAACACCAGCTCTATCCTCCCAGTCATTACCAGAGGGTTCATTAGCAGAAATACATAAATTGAAGTACCCCAGAGGCCAGCCATTCGCTTTT